>JAOVYW010047278.1:0-24972 GCA_025775045.1 Hiodon tergisus
GCTATTTTTTTGGTGTTATCCCCCCCCCCCCCCCCCAATTACACTAATGAAATGAATAAGAAATTAAAAGTTTAAATCTCTGTAAATAAGTGAAGTTGTATGAGTCAATAGTAACGGGTGGAAATACGTTGCACAGTTGAGGGCTCTGGGCTCTGTATTGGAAGCTGGAGAGTTGCAATTCATTCAAGTGATGGAATGAATCTATTAAGTTTCAGGGCCCCTAACCTGATGAGACATGTCAGTCATATGCCGATTAAAGACCCCTGAAAGCAAACAAACCAATAAATAAAAGCTTAATAATATCCACAACACAGGACTATAGTTTTACAATGAGGATTAGGATTTATTCCAAAAACTAAAGACAGTCATAGAAACCATAAATGTGCAGATGTTTACAGCAATTCAAATAATAATAATAAAAAAAAGGTCTTGGAATTTTTTTTTTGCTTTTGTTGTATATTGTCTGTTTGGTTGAAGCTTTGTCAGAAATGCATTACTATCCCAGATTGCACAGTGGTACACTGGGAGATTTGGAATTTCCCTGCTAGTTCAGATAAACAGAGATTTTGAAACCGCACTAGCAGCAGCCACCTCTTCAGCTTAGCCGGTTCAGTACCAGATGTAGCCCCAAAGGAGTCTACAAATTGCATGGATCCATGGAATAATTAACCAGGACAGCTCATGCACTGGAAAATGTGCAACATAGTAGGACTGCCCCCCCAGCTTTTACAATATGTCTGCCGTTCATATACTCTGCATCTGCAGCCCATTATGTCGCCCTAGTTGTTCTTCATGCTGCCCATGTTATGTAACATTAAGATCAGTATGAACACAAAGTTGTTGAAAGTATTTATCATGTTTACGACAATGGGTCCAACTCATCTCAAACGAATTCCCTGTTTGTCTCCACAGGGTGACTCCATGCGAACAAACATTCAGCTAGACTTTGGAGATGGCACCGCGGTTTCTTATTCTAACCTTACTTGGACAGAGGAGGGAATCCGACATGTTTACAAAAATGCCGGAATATTCAGAGTGGCTGCGCTTGCAGAAAACAGCCTAGGCTTTGACAGCACCACCCTATACCTACACATTACTTGTATGTAAAAATGAACAGTACTTTTGATTAAAGTTTTATTTTATTTGTAGTTTTTTTTTTTTATGTTTAGAATTTTAGATAATCTTGCAAAGCTTTATTATGAAATCAGATCATTTGCAAATCATTTCAATTGTGAAACGTAGTTTCTAGCCAGTTGGAAGCGTGAGCAACTGGAATTAATATAATCCTCAGATAAAGCTCCTATTGGTACTCCAAGGTAAAAGTGGATTTTAAGGCAGAACTGACTTCTATTATCAATGGGCTTTAAAAAAAAAAGAAAAGGAAACTGTTCATCCAGTTTTCCAGAATATTAGCTGTGCACCAGCTTTCAGTTTGATGTGACTCACTAGCAAAATTCAGTTTTCTTGTAATTGTCTAGGACTAGACAATGCCCATGTTTCAATTTTTTGTAAAATTTTATTTAAATTTATACTTCATACCTTATGTAATGTATCTAATATTTAAAAAAAACTTTTTATGTTAACCCGAAAAAACTAACGACTAGAAACTAAAGTTTAATTAGTATAAACTAATTAGAGTATGAGTGCAATAAGAAAGACACATTTAATTGAGTTGAAACTCTTTTCTCTAAGTTACTCTTCGTTTTAAATGGAGGCATACAAAAAGATAAAGTAATAAACATTAAAAAACTCCTGCAATGAAAGGTGACCTAAAATCTGGAGAAATGTCTTGATAATAATAAGGATGAGGTTAATTGTGTTCGTGTGTAGAATGAACATGGGGTGCAATCCAGGTAATTGCTATCTTGAATTCTGCATATCTCGATCTGTTAATTGTTAACCTATTTAGTATGATAGCATATGTATTGGTTTGATGGCTTATTCATTTTGCTGCTAATGTATTGGTTGGAAAACATACGCATTGGTTTGTATGCATATATTAGATGAGTGTATCTAAAAACTGGCCAAGGTGACAAGCCAATATATCTAATATACAATACATGTGTTTTCCCACCTATACAAGAATTACAAGAAAACCACACTATATTTTTCAAAGCAGCAAACCAATACATCTGCCGTTATACCAATTGACCAACAGAGATGTGCAGAATATGATGTAAATATATCTTGATCGGCACCCCCTAATATAGATTATTTTGAATCAAAATGCTCATCCATTTGACTGGATAATTTGTCTCATCTTATACACAGTTTTCATGAGATTTCTGTTCTAAACTATCGTATTTACTGACTTCCAAACTGTGCCTAAGCTCTATGCCAAATATATTTAAGATTTTCTCAGTAAACACTGACTACGGAGTTGGATTCCGCTAGTGCGCTACATCGGCTGAAGGCTGGTGCAGAGCTAATCTTGGGTAAAAAATGAGTGAACATTTTTTTTTAAGCCCAGCGATAATAGATGTCGGTTCCGCCTTAAAATCCACTTTTACCTCTGAGTACGAATGGAAGCTTTATCTGAGGATTACACAAATTCTAGCTGCTCACGCTTCCAACTTTCACAACTGAAAGATATTTTTTTTTTTTACTTTATAAAAGCATCGCAATGTTGTCTTACATCTATAGTGCAAAATACATGACTAAAGGGCAGAGGCGAAAAACAACACTGCCAAAGTCATTAAAGCTGTTAAACGCCAATTCTTGTCAAGAATTCAGTGTCACTTCATGTACTGCATTGTGGATATGTATAAAATGCAGGCTAATGTGTTTCAGGCCCAGTGGAGCATGTTCGTCTCTTAGCTCCATTTGTCACGATTAAGAATAAGGAGGTCAACCTAACTGCAGTTGTTTGGCCTAGCTATCCCCGAACCTTAACCTACTTCTGGTGGTTTCAGAACAGGACTGAGGTAATTGTGCTCAAGTCATTTGGTTGGAAATTTCAGGGTTCACTGGAGTGGGTTATTTGCATTTGGTCAGTCAGTTGTTTGTCTGATTCTCGTGATGAATTAGATTTTCTGTATTTATTGTATTCGCGTTTTTTGGTAGACCCGATATTATTTGTATTTATGCATGTATTCCTGTCCCCCTCCTTTAAAAAAAATGTAGCCAATAATAACTTTGGAAGGAAGCACCCCGTACACATTTTTGATGGAGGGAATGAACACTGTTACTGTCCAGGTATCATCTGGGAACACTATATTGCAAGACACAAAGACAGTAGCTGTGCAAGGTAAACATGATTTCATATTAATCCACAACATTATTTAATCTGTGACAACGGTTCAGTAAAATGTTTAGAATAGCTTGTTTTTTTGCGGTGCAGACTATTAGCTATTCATTAAAGTTCATTGTGCTTGCGATAATTTTGATACCATTAAGCTTTGTTTTTATCATATTCACTACCATTTACATTTTTATTACTCAAAGTTATCATAAATGTATATGCATTTATTTATGTAATATCATTAATTATGTATGTTTTTACCTTAAAAAGGAGCTATACCACTTTGATATCAATATAAAACTTAAATTCCAGTGCAAAACATGATACTACAGCGTATTTCTGATACTAACTGTAACATCGTTTACTAATAAGCATTTTTCCCATGCTTTCACAGAGTTGTTCAAATCACTGCTCATATCTTTCTCCTCCAATCTGGATGAATACAACCCTAACATTCCTGAGTGGAGACAGGATGTTGGCAGACTGATAAAGAAGGCTCTGTTACCAGTAAGTATTTGTTTCTGGGTACTTACCTTGCTGTTCTTGGGACACAAGCAGCATATTTGGGTATCCCTCAAGCAGCAGCCTACTATTTCTGATGTTTTGTTGGCCATCTGCCCGGAAAAACATTGAATGAACAATGTTTTCAAAAAGATGCACATGGTAGCAGCCGGCAAATACTGACACATTCATTAGGGCTCTTGGTGAAATAGAGAAATCTTTAACAAGCAAAGACCGACTGCATAGGCCTGCTGTACACAAAGTTATTGTGCGGTTTGTATAGTTTTTTGTGTTTTAAATTAACAATGTATAGATAAGACTATAGATCTACGGAGAATCATGGAAAAACTCAGGTAATTTTGTTACTTGTCCTACTTTTAAAGATTTATTTGGCATCCCATGATTTAGCATGATTTAGAATGCCCCTTGGCTAGTCTGGCACTCTTAAGAAACTACTGTTGAGGATTACTGTATGCCAATATTCAATCATCCTGAATGCCCCCCTCTATGGTATTATGTGTTCAGTTGATTTTGTAATACTGTGTTATTATCATAAAACAGCGCATGTCACAATTTAGATTGTTGGGTACATTCATTTTCCTTTCTCGCTGATACCATTAATCTGTCACTCATTTTACCTGAAAATTTGACAGGGAAATTATTGGCCTCAATTCGTTACAAATAACAAATAACAAATGCACTAATTAAACAGTTTAGACCTTTGGTTGGAAGTTTTTTTGGACTGCAATAATTAGGACTGCTGCTGTTATATATTTTCTTGTCAGTGTTGGTTAGTTGGTATGACAAATCATGAATGATGAAATGCAGAAAGTGCCCATACTTGGAGGAAATAAAATACAAAACACTGTCTGTGACCATTGCTAATGGGTAATTTAGCAGATATGTCATAGCAGCACTTGGTGTCATGTGACCACAATATTATACAATCTGGGCCCATGACACTTCTGTCTATTTTTTCTTCTGATGCGCAGAATTGAGTATATGAGTTCTTTTTAAGTATCTCCCCTCCCTATTTTGTGGATTAACTGTTAAAAAGGTATTGTTTTCGTATGTCATTACTGAGTTTTTGTGTAGTAATTGTGTTGTGTTGCATCGCTAGCCACCCCGATCGCAGTCTAGTCATCTTGCCTGGGCCTTGCATTGCCTAGGCCTAGCAATTTCTTTTTTCTTGTCTTTGTTACAAAGCCTTATGCTTAACAGTTCTCTGTTGTAACTATTGGCTTTGTAGCGTGCTTGTGTGTGTTTACCTGTGTCTTTTTCACAGCAGGTTTTAGTGATAGCAGCTGCGTCACTGGTATCTTGAAGAGTTTCCGGCTAAAGCGAATAGCTTTTTAGCTGTGTATGGGGCTCTGCTAATATACAGCCAGCTTATTCTATAAGCTTTTAGTTGTAGGCATGCTGCAGCATATTTCACAATATCCACACAGGCTCCTTTGTGCCTTTAAAACTGATACAGCACACCAGACCTGGTTGCTTAAAAAAAAACAGAAGCAAAACCAAGATCTTCGATGCGCAGGTGTATACCTCGGTTACCAGACACAAGTGCATGCCTTGCTGCTCTCGACATTGTCGATGCAGCTCCAGGACTTCCAATGAAGCCTCGTCTCTGTATGACACATTCAGGCTTTTGAAGGAGAGACCGTTCTAAGGAGCATCTCAGGGAACAGAAGGAAGCGAGGGTAAGGATCTCTTCCTCCTCCTAAGGCGAAGGAAGAGGAGGCACAGATGCTGGTTCTACTGTAGAGCCGGGTGGGACAAATTGTATCACATGCTGTTGCTGACCTGGAAAAGACGTTTAGATGAGTGTTTGCCACGCCCTGATCCCGCGGCTTTGGTTGTTCAGCTGGAACCGGAGACTCCCAACATCCCGTATGCCAACCCTGCATCTTTTGAATCAGCGGGACATGGCAAGGAATATGAGGATGAGAATGTCTCACATATAGTTTTTGAGAACAGGAGGTCCCTCCTTGGGGTGGTATCTGAGCCGACATTGTTAGCCTTGTCTATAACTTGGCAGATCAAGGTGGCATATGTAAGCATTCTTAACCAATAAACTTTGCTGTGAACAAGGTGGTGCATTGCCTACTAGAGCCAAGTACATAATGTTCAGATTTTGTGTGTTTAGAAAAAAACTGTATAGATTTGATGATTTATTAAGTAAAACAGAATAATAAGTGGAATAAATTATGGAGAGAATAGGTGGTTAAGCCCCTTAAGTACTGTAATTAATTGTCTTATTTGAATCACTGTAATTATGCTTTTTGCTATCACAAGCACATTCTAGCTTCAAGTTGTCTACTTGGCAAATTCTCTATTTTATGCAAATTAGATTAAAGACGTAAAGCAGTACAGCTTATATTGCAGATTCAACTCCGGTATCCATTGTAACTTCCTGAATTGGAGTTAAACAAAACCCCAGCCGATAAAATCGTTAATATGGGCTCAGCCGCATTTGTACTTCACGTGTTAAACACTATGAAAATTGATTACTGCCTGGGAGGTGGAGACTGCTATATACTCCTGGGATTTCTTAAATAAGTCCAAATCAACTGTAGTCCGCAACAGCTAACAAACACATTCCTTTTATATATGATTCGAACAACGGACACGCCGTTGTAAGAGATTGTTAGAAATTGAACCAAAATGAAGTTAGACATCACTAGGACATTTTTTAATTTTTTAATTAGTGTATATATTATAATTTTTTTTTTAAACATACAATCTAAAACTTTAGTGTTCAAAGAGCTTTTAAAGTTTTTAATCCATGCTTTTTTATCCCAGTATTATGTGATCGGGACATAGACATTTTGTGAAGTACACACTATATAAGTGTTGCTTTATAACTCGCAATTGGGTGACCGAATTATTTGCACGACCGGGGATTGGGTGTATTATGCAATTTTCAAGTTTTTATATAATAAATTGCGCTCTCTAATGTTTGTCAATATTTGTGATATTCATTTTATATTGATGTGATAATAATTAGGGGGATATAAATGCATGTTTACTTATAATTTATATAATTATTTTGTGTATATAATAAATTATATAATTTATTTTGTGTCAATGGGATAGGGGAGGGGTCAATTTTCAATTGCTTTCGAACAAGACCATACTTCATCTCTGTGAGAAAGCAAACTCAATGGCATCTGCGATAAACAGCTCCCTACTGCAAAGTAGACCAAATGCTTCAGAAATAAATCAACCTTCACTTAGCAATGAAGCTTAGCATCATGCAACTGCTTGTCCCTAGATAGTTTCAGTTTAATGCTCAAAATGCTTAGAATTTAAGTTTGCTAATAGATGTTGCTTAGTCTGCAAATTCTTAGGAGACTGGGGTAGCCTAGCAGTGCTTTTTTGCAGATCTGTGTGATTTTCCATGTCTGGGGCTTCCTGTAAACTTTTCTCTCTGTTAATGCAAAATCTGCACAATGCGCTTAAGTTACCTTATCTGAGTTGCTTGAGGTGCAAGAGAGAAAAGGTTGTACAGCAACCATCTCTTGCAGCCAGGCTTCTAAAGGGGAGGCCTGTCAGAATACTTTTGAGTCTGTGAGGCTTGCATCTAGACGTTGGTATTCTTTGTAAAAACTAAGTTCTGTGTTTCCCCCCCCCGATTAAACTGTGTATATTTGTTCCCCAGTTTTCACACTGAATTATTTTAAGCGAGGCTCGCTAGAACTGTGCAATTGAATGTGTAGAGCAGGCGGGAGCAATTTCATCACAAATTAACCAGTGGGGTCCTGACGACATTGATACTGGGCCTGGGCAAAAGGATAGCCATACTTAATTTTACCCGCAAAATTATTTTTTATGGGTTTGGAAGAGTAAATAAATCTGCTTTTGTGAATGCAATGCAATTGTACTTTTAGTTTATTGAAATTTTTTTGGTTTTTATCGTTCTTCCTTTTTGCATTAATCGAACAACCGCATTGTATTGACAGGAAGCAGATTTGTTTAATTAAGTTTAATGAATCCTGGAGATCACAAACAAAAAACCTAATGAAAGTCTTCAGGGTTCTCCCTCACGGGTTTGCTTTAAAAATAGCAAACTAAAATGAGAAAGAGTTTCTACAAACTTAAAGTGCAAACTTGCTTTACTCAGGCTGCTCTCAGCTCCCCCTCTTGGGTTCTTGGTCTTGGCCAGTGTATTTGCTTCTTTTTATTCCTGCCTCGCTTCCTTGCTTCCTTCCACTGCAAACCCTGGGCAGCTACAGAAATACTACATAGTGTTTAAATAAGCTATCAATTCCCTTGGCTCCATGCAGGTACAGGTGGGCGTCACATGATTATAATGTGATGTGTTTATCCCTGGCCTCACTATTTTTTAGTTACTGCGAGCACTGTGTTCTTCTTTGCAATGTGATTTGATTCGACCGGGCAATCGATTTCAACTTCGTGCCGTAATCATCTGCAATAAGAGGGACTGCGTGTCCATTTATAGGTATCCACAGAAATCACTGGGTCAGTTCTCCTAGTAGGTTATCTCGTGAACTCGTGACTCCGGGTGATCCATGGTTATACCCATTTATTTGAAATTACTGCTACGAACGACTCAAAACTTTGCCAACTCACTAATACAATTTAATATTTTATAGATATTTTCAACAAAATAAAGTAAAAAGCATTTTTTTTTTTGCCATAGGTGTCTGACTTCCCAGAAGAGCAGCTTCTGATTGCGATGTTTCCAGGTGTACCAACGACTGCCGAGTTGTTTCTCCTGCCAAACAAAAACCGGTCAGGGGTGAAAAGTGAAGAAGACCTGGAGCAAGTAAGCAGTTTCTGCCATGATATTTTGGCCGTAGCAAATTATTTAGAAAAAAACAATTTGCTTTTAGAAAACGTTACTGACCGTGCAACTAATCAATTAACTAATTATTTGTTAAAAAAACAAAAAACAAAAACCCAGTATTTGTGAATATAGGGAAAGGTTGATGTAAATGGTGTATCTTTAAAATTCTTGTCTTTGTTCCATTACAGATGTCAGCAATTCTAGTCAGCGCCCTGAACCAAAATTTGGTTGAGTTTGAGCTGAAACCTGGTGTTCAAATAATTGTTTACATCACACAATTGACATTGGGTAAGACGGCAATGTTTATATATGACTTGTTTTGACTTGCAGTATTTATTTCGAGAACACACTTTATTAATTTTAATCCAACGTTCATCTAGCCTGAAAGTCTTTATGGCACCAGTCCACCCAGGCACTCACACAATTATATATTAAAAAAGGATTGACAATCAATGAAAATGAGAAATCTATTTCAATGTTGCCATTGGCCTCAGACCAGCAACTTCATTCAGTCTCCTCCTCACCTGGCTGTGCAGTTTGGAGGGACCGTCTGATCTAGGTGGTACAGATCTCTTCCACTTTTAACAAATATTTATTTTTGTCCACACCAATATGAAAAGCATTGTACGGAATGTATCCATCTCCCTCCGTCAAAAACCCAATTCTTAAAGTTCAACTTGAGTGCGTTCAAAGGGATAGTCAGTGATAACAACATTTTCACCCTTTTCCTGATTTGTGCCTTTCTGCAGCTGTTTCCTTGTGTTCTTTTGAGAACTCCTTCATCTTCCTGGTTTTGCCTTTGCTTGAAATTCAATACCTGACTGCGGGAAATTATAGAGCCAGGTGTATTTGACCCTAAATCATGTGAACTACTATTTTTGTGCAAAAGCAGAGGTCATTCAAGTCAAATATTTTTTTTCAACGGGGAATGAATGCTTATGCATAATTTTTGTGTATATATATATATATATATACAGCTTTGGAAAAAATTAAGAGACCACTGCAAAATTTTCAGTTTCTCTGGTTTTACCATTTATATGCATGTGTTTGAGTAAAATTAATATTTTTATTTTATTCTATAAACTACTGACAACATTTCTCCCAAATTCCAAATAACAAATATTGCCATTTAGAGCATTTATTTGCAGAAAATTACAACTGGTCAAAAATAACAAAAAAGATAGTGTTTTCAGATATAATGACCTCGACTAATGCAAAGAAAACAAGTTCATATTCATTTTCAACACAATACTAATGTTTTAACTCAGGAAGAGTTCAGAAATAAATATTTGGTGGAATAACTCTGATGTTCAATCACAGCTTTCATGCATCTTGCCATGCTCTCCACCAGTCTTTCACATTGCTGTTGGATGACTTTGTTCCCACTCCTGGAGCAAAAATTTAAGCAGCTCGGCTTTGTTTGATGGCTTGTGACCATCCATCTTCCTCTTGATCACATTCCAGAGGTTTTCAATGGGGTCAGGTCTGGAGATTGGGCTGGCCATGACAGGGTCTTGATCTGGTGGTCCTCCAGCCACACCTTGATTGACTTGGCTGTGTGGCATGGAGCATTGTCCAGCTGGAAAAAACAATCCTCAGAGTTGGGGAACATTTTCAGAGCAGAAGGAAGCAAGTTTTCTTCCAGGATAACCTTGTAAATAGCTTGATTCATGCGTCCTTCACAGAGACAAATCTGTCCCGATTCTAGCATTGCTGAAGCACCCCCAGATCATCATCGATCCTCCACCAAATTTCACAGTGGGTGTGAGACACTGTGGCTTGTAGGCCTCTCCAGGTCTTCCTGTAACCATTAGATGACCAGGTGTTGGGCAAAGCTGAAAATTGGACTTATCAGAGTAGATGACCTTACCGTCCTCCTTATGGACTTTTGCAAACCTCAGCCTGGCTCTTCTTTGCTTCTCATTGATGGAAAGCTTTTTTCTAGCTTTGCACGACTTCAGCCCTGCTCCCTAGGAGCCTGTTTCGAACCATCCTTGCCGTGCACTTCACTCCAGCTGCCGTTTGCCTTTATTTTTGTAGGTCACTTGATGTCATCCTACGGTTGTTGAGTGACATATGAATGAGTCGGTGGTCATCCCGGTCAGGTCGTTTTCGACCTCTGCTGGTCTGTGTCTGCTTCTTGACCTTGTTCTTATGAACCACCGTCTTTGAAATTTTAATGATGGAAGCAACCTGATGCAACCTGACTGCATCCCTCTGCCAGTAAAGCCAGAATTGAACCCTTCTTTTCCTCACTCAAAACGTTTGTTTTTTGCATGGTCAATTGTTTATTTTTATTTTTTATTCCAGTTACTTTTAATGTACTACTAGCACTGGTTTTGCCATCCAGCTAGTCCTAATGCAAGAGGATAGTGATGACCACAGCAGTAGTTTTTATACTTTTCCTGGTAAAATAAGATTTAGTTCAGGGGATCCCCTAATCAGTACCCCGTTAAGTAGAATGAGGTGTGCCTGTGTTTGGAATTCAACAGACACTGGAATGGAATGGCTGCCATACATGTAGAGATGCTGATTCAAGAAAAAGTGGTTAAGTGGTCTCTTCATTTTTTCCAGAGCTGTATATATATATATATATATATATATATATATATGAAATGTGGCCAAAGAGGATTTTTCTTGATATTATTACATTTGTGTACAAAACTTGACTATTTTCTCATTTTTTCACAGCTCCCCTCGTCGACTCCAGCCCAAGACACAGTAGCTCAGCTATGTTGATGCTTCTCTCTATTGTATTTTTGGGTTTAGCCGTTTTTTTAATATACAAGTTCAAAAGGTACATTTTCGTATCAGAATAATGTATTCATATTACGTTGTAGACTTTACCCTCATCAATTATGTTTTTAGTACAGAGTTTGTGTGAGAGCAGCCTTATGGTCAGTAATGGCTTTTTGCCTCAATTAGTAGTAAGGCTTCCTCTTGTAGACATGCCTAATTCCATTCTGTAAGCTTTTCCTTACATATTGACCAACATGAGCCTAGTTCTTACATATGGTCTTTGTAGACATCTCTGGTTGATTTGAGGCCAATGATCAGTAAGTGTGCATGTGAAAGAGACGGTTGTTAAGTTCATTATTGCAGTTGTATGAACTTGTCCCTCCAGAATCCGTTAATTAAATAATTGTTCTGCATTTGCAACGTGCATGATTTTGTTGTGTTTTGTTTTTTTCAGAAAAATCCCATGGATCAACATATATGCAGAAGTTAACCACGAGAAGGAACAGGAAATGATTGGCTCTGTCAGCCAAAGTGAGACCACACCGAAAATAACCCTCAGTGAGTTCTCAACTCCCACCGAACACATAGAGAAAGAACTTAATGTTAGGATGAAAGGTAAGACAAATGTTAAGTTATTGAATGTATAAACTCACTGAATTGCTGGAGAGATAACTATGCTCCATAAACAACTACTAAGCGCATTAATTTTTATGAAATGTAAATTCATAATTATCTTGCCTACACAACTATAGACTACAGGGTCGACCACTGAAAGGTTGTCTAATGCCTAAAGTAGTTGTCAATCAGAGAATTCCTCACACTCTCAGAGGACAGTGTCTCATGCGTATATACACATAAAATAGGTTAGTTCTGAATATGCTGGAAGGGTTTTAACATAAAAGGAGAAAACCAACATAAATAGCGGCACAGATTACTATGGGAGCTAAGCATAACAATAGCGCATTTTCTGAACAGAATCTATTTTGTTGATGCCAGCACAAATGGTACATGTTTGTTAAGGCTAGGATTAGGACTTGGGGAGGGTAAACTGGTCCTAAGACTGTGCGAGAGGGCTTGCTGTGTCAGCCGTTCACTCATGGCTGATAGAGGGGGCCTTGCGAGGGTGAGCGCAGTGCACTCACTGATATGTGATTTTCTACTGTTGCATCAAATTTAGGGACTGCAGTACTGCTTCTGTACTATCCCACTCAGGGCCAGTGGGGGCTCTGGTCAAGCATACATAAACATGGGTCATATTCTGAAGCATGAACGGAATGTTCTAAAATGTGGGTCGGAGAACTGGCAAAATAAATATATATAATTATATGAAAAAGTAATTAAAAATTTGACTCAAATCAATTTTTGTCCAGGGTCCGTAACATTGCTCACCAGCTGTTGGTTTGGGGTTTGGGGTATGAGGTATGGGGTATAAGGTATGGGGTAGGAAGTCCATCTGCTCCACTGGACAAAGGGAAACAGAAGAGCGTCATTGTTACAACACACAACAAGACGCAAGGTGAAGCAGGATACACGTGAGGAAATCCTATTCAGCATGCTGCAACCTCAGCGCAGACTGGAGGCAGCAATTTTTCTTCTTTAGGCTAAGTGGGTTCCCTGAAACACTAGGCTGAAAACACAAGAGTTGAAGAAAACACAGGCAAGATGAAGAATCCATGAGCAGAACTGGCTGGTTCAAGAGGTAGAGCTCTAGAGGTGCTGCTGTTAGACAGAGACAAATTTACTAACAACAAAGTATCTGTGCCATCAGAGCCAAGAACCATGGCCCGAGGCTCAGTAATATATATATATATGTGTAGAAAGATCAAAGGTTTTTTTTACCTCTGCTTGACTCATCATTAATTAGCCTGGTGTTGAATCTGAAGGAAATGAGTAAAAAGGATATCTTTCTATCTTTCTATACTTTTGAATAATAATAGTAATAACGTAACGATAAAAAATCATTAATAGAAAAGAGAACAAAATAAAGTTATAGTTTCTTGGTGGCAGATAAGTTGAACGTCAAGTGTGTTTTAATGCACAATTGGTAAAACCTCCTGTATTTTGCTTTCATGTTAGTCTTTGCTTCTGTACAAAAGGTAAATAGGTTTTAGTTATGAATGTAATTTATAAGGCAGCCAGCTAGACGATTTTCAATACGGCGAGCCTGCTTTAGGGTTCTGATTGAATTCAATGAATTTAAATATGCTCAATATTTGATTTGGCAAGTATGTTTGGTATATTTTTCAGTATTAATTCCTCTGTCTACAGTTGCATAAGTTCTAATAACAAATCGCCACGTTTAAGTTAAAAGCTTTTTACCTTAACATTTTTGGAAAAGAAGTTCAGCAACATGGCTGTCTGATTCATGTTCATCTTTAGTAATTAAATAAACTGTGGCACATTGTATAAAGAGCAGGATAATTGATAGTCAAATCACCAATCTATTTGCTTTAGTCAGTTAGTTCAATAGGCTATACAATTTAATATCCTCTATTTTGTGTTTCCTTTCAGCTGGAGGAATTGGGGTTGTCAGTGAGAGCACAAGGGAAATTCCCAACTGCACTAGCGTTTAAGGACGGGACTACAACGTGCACAGAAGTATCGCTATTTTAAGGATTCTTTTTATTTTTATTTTATAATTCTGAAACACAGTTAATGTTAATAGTTTTGTAAGGACCTCATTTATACAGATTTGCATGAGTGTCTTGTTTAAGATTTATGCATCCTGTGTGAATCTACTTTTAACAAGGCATTTAAACAATGAACAAATCTTTGAGGAAGTACAAAGTACACACATTTAGAGATTGTTAGTGTATTTTAATGTGTTAGTTACATCAGTTTTCCATCTCTTTTTAAACATACAGTACCTCCGTCTGATTTCTTGCATCTTTGGACCTTTTTCATATTGAATTGGTCTTTTTTTTTTTGGGTAGTAGTACTGTAGAGGGAGCCTGGGAGGTAAATGACACCAAAGTGAGGGGCTTCTTTCAATTGTTTGGTGTGCAAGGTAATCAAACATGCAATCATCAGGTGAAAAAGCAATTAAACAATTAAAGGGATAATTAGGACCAGCTTTTTGAGTACTTTGGTTAACAGTCAGGCCTGATTTGGGCACACCCTGCCCAGTATAAATCTGATTAACTTTGGTCTCTACAATTGGCATCAATACACAGGATCTAGAGGCACATCATCCCACAAGAAATAGAAACGCTTTAAGATGTGTGGGAAGAATAAGAATAAGAATAAGAATAAGAATAAGAATAAGAATAAGAATAAGAATAAGAATAAGAATACTATTTAATTAAAAAAAAACGAACTTTTTGATGCATATCAGAAGCATTTTATGAAGCCATTACTTAGGCTCAGGGGCTCCACTGACTATTTTGTTCAAATGGAGAGCGTTTGGGACAGTAGTGTCTCTTCTCGGCGGAGGCAATTTTGCCAAGATCTCATGAAGAGCAACTGGGGAATAAAAATAGTCGTGGAAAGCACAAAGAACGCTAGAACACCACCCAGGGATCTGCTAGCCTTTCTCATCTTGGCTAAGGTCAGTGTTCATGACTTCAAAAAGACAGCGGTAAAAAGTGGGATAAATGGCAGAGTAGCAAGGTGGGGAAACTACCACTCACTAAGAATGTGAATATTTGTCTCACCAGAGTAGCTTGCCACGAGACTTCTAGAACAATGCTCAGACAGAATAGTCAAAACTACAACATTTTGGCCCATGCTGTTATGTCCTGCAAATGACAGTAAGAACCTCATGCATGGTGTTGGCAGTGCCATGCTTTGCTGCGTCAGAACCTGGATGCCTTGTCATCATTGCCCTGTACCAGCTAATCAGACAGGAAAATGCCAGACCATCCATCTGTGAGCTGAAGCACAAGTAGTGCGACACAAGCAAGTCTCCTTTAAAGTAATGGCCAAGCCAACCAAAGGCGTTTGGTTGCAGTTATTATTATTATTATTATTATTATTATGGCTTTTTATGGTGATGTAACCTTTTAAGTCTAAAGAGGCGATTACTTTTCCAGTAGACATTGGCTGTTGCATATATTTCTTTAATAAATACATTTTGTGTTATATGTTCTCCAAGGGTTTTCTCTCAAGTTTTGGTTGAAGATCTGGTAACATTGTGTCAAAAAAAAAATGCACAAAATCAGACGGAGTTTTTTACAGTTGTACATAAGTGTAATGAAATTCATTCTTTACAGTCAGGAGGACCCTACAATGTCGTATTCTTTCAGATTTCTCTATTTAATTAATTAATGCATTCATTTGTCTATTGAAGTACAATGTGGCAATGGCAGGAGATTCAAAAAGTTTTTTTGATATTCAGTTCACAACTAATGGTATTTTTAATAATGCAAGATCCATTTGCCTGTTACTTCCGGCTGGACCAAATCAAAGCCATCACATCAAGATGGAGGTCACCTTTGAAAAATCTAAGATTTTTCTGAAGTTTGGTTACTATTTATCTGTAGATACACATAAACATGGATGCAGATATTCTCAGTCCAAAATCTTGTCCGTTTGGTTATAACTTACAATAAATGGAACAACTAAACACAACTTTACCCCAGAAAAAAATAGCATACAATATCCAAAGCAACTTCCACAGCCTACAAATGCTACATTCATCCACATTAATCAGTTTTATTTCATGATATATATAGAGAAGACCCTGTTTTCTAGGTGTTTTTAAACAGTCCAGAATGTAAGCTGTAATTTGTCAACAATTGCTATGTTGTGCCCTCCATCATTTGTTTTTCAAACTAGTGACACCTGTGCTGCCCCTTACAAGCACCGAGAATAATTAGATTTGCTTCTGGGATGAATAAATCAAATTGATTTGGGTTTGATTTGGTCCGACCCTTAGTTTTAGCTACCTGGTCGTTGCTTGGCATTTTTCACACTAACGTTCACAATTTTGTCCATTTATACAATTGGATATGTTACTGAAGAAGCAGACCGTGCCTTGCTGAAGGATATAACAGCATTACCTCCCCCTAGATTTTTACTTACTTGTTCTATATTATCACTAGGCTATCTGCTGCCTCCGGTTATATTTATCGGGTTTATGTTTTGGCTATTTCTGCATCAATGCTAGTACTAGGCTTGCGGGAATCCTGAGAAGCGACAGTCTACTTTTGCGCACCTGCAAAGATATTGTGGAATTGTGCCTTAATGATTGATTTTTTTTCATGATAGAAATATAGTTGTTAGTGGTAGAACTTTCTGATGCATAGCACCAGCTGATACGTGCAACTTACATAATTGTTTTCCCTTTTAATAACATGTTAGACAATAATACAATGTACTTTCTCCAACTTTTTATTAACTATGCATACGCAGTATGGACCACATCAGCCTGAAACACACACTCTTAATCACCACTGATTAAATGTTTTCACTGTCCAGACTTAGCTTGCATAAGCCACAGGCACAGCCTATGAAGTGCTCTGTTATAATGTTTATGACCTTTAACTTTACATCTTAACTGGCTTACCACACAACCAGAGTGTGGTTTGAGTGGAGAGCTTTAACCAGGTAAATCAAGGTTCCCTTTTAAATCCAAAATGTAAACCATCACAAATGGGGTTTTTTCCCCATTAGGAACCCAGAGTTCTCAGCCAAACCACGCAAGCAGAGCAGACTGGTTTAAACAGAGAGCTTAGACCAGTCTAAACAGCTGTTCATCTGTTGTGGGTCTCTGAGACAGTTAATATGGCGTATCAGTTCAGCGAGCTGCCTCTGCTGTTGAAGAGTACGGGCCATTCCACGCAGGTACAGACCACTTCTTGGGCAATGTTCCAGAGTGCGTCAGTTGCAGACATCTGCAGTTCGGAGGTCTAGGCAACCCTGCACATGTTTACCAGGTTGTACTGAGCCCTGGTTTTGAGACTATAGTGCTGAGGGCAGCTTCCAGAAACAATCCTTACACCACCTATTAAAAGAGGAGAGCAAATTTCCTTGCTTCTGTATAGTTTGAGTGGTATCACTGAGCTTGTGAGGAGCCCTACGGCTGTTCTCACGACATAGATTGGATATAGTTTCATAACTGGAGTGTTTTTCCTATGTAATTTAGGTCTGGAAAATTTAAACACTAATTGTCCAAGAGTATTCCTTGTATATGTATTATATAGAAGTTAAGGGTTATTATATATATATATATATATATGTGTGTATATATATATATATATATATATAATTAACCCTTAATTTTTTATTATTATGTAAATGGTCTATTTTTCCTTCCGTTTTGACTTCTTTAGCCACAAATCTGCAATCTACCATCAAACATTTAATTACAAATTATAGTTAACTGTTAGTTACGCCTTCCCTACCAAGGAAAAAATAATGAACTTGACTCACTCTAAATGTTATAATCTAAAGAAATGCCAGAATTGCCTTTTGTTTATACCCATTAAACAATGTCTTGTTTGTGCTTTACATATGAATGAATACAGAAAACAACAGACAAATACATATTAAAAAAGACAAAACAAGAAAACACTTTGGCTGAAACTCCAAATGGAAATCCCTAAAGTAAAACCCTTAAAAGGCAAGCATGGGGCATATGTGGCAAGGAAAATACACATATACAAAATATTTTTCCTGTCAGTCAAAGAATTGGGTTATCAAAAAAACCACACACTGTTCTAAAATATATCTGCCTTTAACCTTTTTATTCGGATTTTCGTTTTAGCATCCATGTTAAATTATCCAGAACGAGTCTTTGTCTTTATGGATTATTCAGTATCCGTGTTTTTGGTCTAACAAAGGGAATATGGTTTGACTGTTCAACATATCATTAGTTACATTTCTTTGTAAATATGTATATTTGATTTACACCTGCTAGTATTGTAAGACAAAATATTCACTATTTACATTGACACTGTTTTTTTAAATGTGCTATGAAACAAGACATTACGTACAAAAGCAGATATTTATTTATTTTAATGAGGTCCTGAACTTGTGCATGTTAATACTGAAGACACAGTTTTAGCTGTAGATAAGCAACTGTTTAATATATTTTTTATCCATATGCATTTTTTTCTGTTAAACTCCTTTAAATTATTTGCTTATGAAAATGATTCTGGTGTTTTGCCCTTTTCATGTAAATATTACACACACACGTTCACTTCTGGTGTGTGAACCCGGAAATCTAAAGTATGGACATTTATATCATACGATGAAAACGAATTATGACAAAAACAACTAAGTAAGAAATGGATGCACAGTAAAGTTAATCTTGATCTATAAATCTATGACCTACAGAACAAGGCCATTTAAACAGCTGGGCATGTGAACATCAGAATTTATTACTTAAATAAAAAAAAATCGTAGGCAACTGTTTGCTTTGAATTGCGTTACATATGTTTGCATTTAATGTTCAATAGCAATGTTCAAGAACTTGCCTTAAAAAACTCATGAGAAAACGAATAAAAATTTCTAAGAAAATAAAGTAATCTTAAAAAGCCATTTTTAAGCAGTTCATACCAGGAATAGTATCATTATTCCATAATTAATCTGTAACTTTGATACACTTTACTTGATATACTAATGTAAATTATATCAAAGTAATAGCATATTATGCTAAATTTATCTCCTTAAATATGCATGTCAAATGCCCATGTCAAATTACTTTGAACCTAAAGGGTGTGGAACATTTTTTTCATTTTCATATTTTTCTTTTCTTTTCCCGTTGCTAATCAAAGTGCTGGTCTTCAGTGTATGAAGTGGAACTTCTGATCAGGATTATTTTCAGTGGAATTTGTTCTTAAGCACAAACGTGAAAGGTACACAACCTAATTTAACTATTGGGCTTACTGACTGACATTTGATCATAACTACGCAGACACTTGACTTGCTCAGTAATACACATTGATCACCTTGTTTCCGTTCCACTCCTAAATAATAATATGGCTGTGTTATGTGCACTTCTCATTCACAGTATTTTATGCTGATTTAGAGGGTATCTGCATGCAAAAAACTAGAAAACAACTGGTCTTTCATTATTTTTGGCCAACCGTGACTTTAATTAATGAGAATTGAAGTAATCCCCTACCCTGTTGAAACAATTCATGTTGCAGATCAAGTAATATTAATAAACCATATTTATGCATGCAACATACTGTGCATGTTATTTGAAACGCTGGCATATAGTGTCAAAATATAAAATGTTCTGTGCAATAACCAACAAGGATACTACAACATAATAATATTTCACTTGGAATCAATTTACTGTTTTATCCCCAATTTGGAATTGTCTGTTTTGCCCATGCATCTCGGCTTGTCACCGTGAACCCTGCCACCACACAAGCGCGAGGAAGCCTTCTCCGATCTAATCGCACACTGCAGACTAAACAGCCCGCTGTGCGAGGTTGACTGCCAATCGGAGGAGAGGCATGCCCCTGTTGATGGCGCTGCCAGCCTGCAGGAAGCCAACTGGAGATTAGCCACCAGCGTCTCCAGAGAAGCCCCGCTGCTCCACCAATCGTGGCCTGCCGCTTTGCTCTCCCGGTCACAGACAGCAAATGACAGAAAATCTCAGTTTTTTTCCCCTTATCTTTGACAGCCTTTAATGTAAACCATGATATTCAAGAAACAAAATAACTCCCCGCTTTGAAAGGCATTTTTTTTAAAGTCATGACTACTGCTCTCTGTCATCCCTGGCACCTGTTATTGTTTTTTCTTACAGCAGAAACTCCAAAACTCCCCGCTCCTCACCAATTACAGAGCTAGCTCCCACCGGTCACAAAGCTGTTTGTTATAGTTTTGCTACGGGCCAAATGCTACAGATGATAATAATCCTGATCAAATATGCTGCACATACACATTTTATTTGGACTGCATTTTATTGTTTTTTTGTTCCCTTTTTCTATTTTTCTTTCTTTAAGACAGATTTGAAACAAAACCTTTATACATATTCAGTGTGGTTGAAAGTAAATTAGTCTTCTCTAACTTATTTTTATACATGAGCAACCTGAGTTCTCAATAAATGCGGCATTTTATTTCGTGACTTTTCATTTGTTGCCGAGTACATTGAAATGAACATGTTTGTTGTACATATTTAAAACAATTTACAAGGGCAAATCGATGTAATACGTTCACTGCGCAAAACTTTTAATTGCATGTATCATTCTTACTGTTCTTCGGTTTCCTATGTGTCTCAGTATTTCTATGGTAAAGAAAATTGTCATTTTGAAATTGTTTAAAATAAATGTATTTTTGTACCTCATTTAATTGGCTTACTTGTCTTCTTTTGCCGCAGATCTACATTGCATTAATTTATATAGTGGAGGTGTACTACAACAGCGACTGCAACAAGCATCTTCCCTGACAGTGCAACTACAGACTCTAATAATGGTACACATAAACCTGACATCATGCAAAAAAGGTTGACGCTTGTGCAGACTTGGTGCAGGTTAGCAGACTGTGAAAATGTCCTACAAATATAATGGGCATTGATGTGAATGTATCTGACATATAAATACAGAATGTGCATGGATGTGACAAATAGGCAATTTTTAACTCATTGATATGCAGTTAGGTTGATTATACTGTTACTGGAAAACTATTTGTGCAAATGCTCTCTACTGAAAAGTTTGTGGCATGAATATCTAATACTCTCAATGTTAAAATGGGAGATGCATGCTATTGTTCTACAAAATACATTTCACACAAAAGAACACTGTTCTGCAACGGGTAATTTGTCCAGGAAATTTTTTGTGTTGGTTTTATACAGTGTGGTATTGGCATCAGAAGTTGACACATAGAATAAATAATTTGAGGAAAAGATTAGGGATCCTCCCATTTTTTTACTGCCCTGTAGGTGGCCAAGAGAGTGTTACTTGTGGGTACATCCACTTTCCTGTGTGTGTGTGTGTGTGTGCGCGCGTGTGTGTGTTTAGAGCTAAAGTGATTTTAGACGGAATTCTTTGCTGCACTTGATGAAAGACCCCTGTCAGGAAAGATGGCAGCATTGTCATTTCAGAGCTCTGCCCATGGGATTGCTTCCACCAGACTATGAAAGTACTCCCTCGCTTAATAGGCTTCCTTCGATTGCAGTTTATTTCACTTGTGCCGTATGTGGCAATGGCAGATGGGACTCCAGAATTGAATATGCTGGGTGGCAAATTGCCATTAAAAAAATGCCATTTGTACCCTTTCACGAGGGAGACCTGGGAGCCGAGTCATTATGCAGGAGGTCAAATGAATCCCTGGTTCTGTCTTCTCCTCAGGCCTTATGTGTGCAATGCAATGCATTACGAATTACATAAAATCCCAAGCACACTATTCATCTCTGCTGCGATACGTGTGATACAAAGAGTAACTCTATCATTGTAACTCTAGAATGAAAAAAATACACATTGTTGTGTGGAAAACTTAATTATTTCAACACCATAGCAATATAAGTAAATATAACCATCAATATGACATTTATGATTGTATCCACTTTTGAGAATTGCATATAAATTCAAGATCTTCTCTGAAATTTTAAAATAAATTTTATATATATATATATAATATATACACACACAAAACTAATTAATCTTAGAGGAAAGTCTCATTAAATTCTGTTTGACAAATGTTTCTGCAACTTGTTAATATCTTAATATACCAAAACGACTTGCCTTTAGGCTTAAACTAAGAGGAGAAGTATTCCTTACAGGTGTGACTAAATACATACATCTAGGTCTAATTAGAGTGCGCTACATGGCTTGGAATACTATATTGACAAAAATAATATGGCGTAAAATCAGAAAATGATCTAAAAACCCAATTAATGTCAAACACTTTTCCCTCCTTGTTTCGCACCTGTGTGCTTTCTTCAACAGAACACCTCCTACAATCAATCTGGCTTCACTGTACCCTTAATTATCACAATCACAGTATTGCTTTTGTTCTATTTATTGAAACTGAGGATTTCTTTTTAAAAACACTGACCAATCAAAGTATGGGGGTGGGATCAAACATTAAGTTTAATTATACTAATTATTGTAATGAATGGGACGAAAAATCTATATCTTAGTGGTGCTCAAAGAAGACACCAAAAAGAGATTTAAACTAAAGAACTTTAAACTAAAAGGGTCTGTGAAAAATGCTAATTAAGTCAGCTATTTGGCAACTATGGTTGTTGCTAACATTAATAGCAATGAGGCCTTTATCATAGCAAGGACAGCACCATCGATCAAACCCGCCCTCCTACGTTTGATTGGCTCAAAACAGGCACCTCATGAAGCTCCAAACCAGCCTCCTAAGATAATTGACACACTTTAAAAAGAGTTTGTTTGGCAAATTAAATTGAAAGATCAGTTGGCAAACGGCCAACACAAAGCGACAAATTAAATTAAGAATGACAGATTTTACTTTGACTAATTATAGTGCTTCATCCGGTGGGCGTGGATATGACAAATCATGTAGACAAAAAAAGATAAAGAGTTTCTTCAGCAATGTCACAGTTGTTATCGATATATCAGTTCATGAATTAATTATGCTATTCAGTTTAGGTCATTTGGAGAAAATGTAATTTGGGAAACATTGCCTTTAAGCGCCTTATACAGCCATGTGTGCCTGGTGGACTGGAACATAGTCATCCTCAAATACATCCTGCCTGCAGGGGGAAAAATGTTGCATTGTGGGATGCAAATAATCACTCGTGACTGTAATATGGTCCAGTGCATTAATCTTAAGATTAGAAAACAATCTAAAAAAAAAAAATGGGCGATGCCTAGAAAATCATGATAGAAACTACTGAGAATTAGAGCAAAGCACCCTGAGAGCTCTTTTCACCACATATCCAATTTATAAATATAAAAAAAAACATTACACATCATATTAGTCATAAAGAGCGGTACATTACCTATACACGTTTAATCAATCCTTGAATCGACATGTATAACTATGGATTCATGCCTCCCGGGGGTATTTCTCACTGTGAAGTATTTTCTCTCTCTGTTTTTCGATGATCGAGGATCTAAAAAAACAGTTATTTCACATATTTAGTGTATTCCTTCATTCACATCAGTCTCATGTGGGTCTTTATGTAACTCAACCAGAGTTTCCAGGGTGTGTTTTTTTCCTGAGACAATTGCCCCTGAATTTTTTTTTTTAATTTAAGGCTAGAAAATCCTTTTGTTTGTCATCAATATATTTCCTGGGAAATGTATGAAATAAAATGTTATTCAAAACTCGCCTATTTGATTAAGCCTCAAAGTAGGACCCATTTCCTTACCCGAGATCATTTACTCCTCTGCGAAACAGGAAAGGTAAAACATGTGGATACCTTCACACGTTGATAGGAGCTGCCTGTGAGCTGAAGCCTGTACTTCAGAGTGAGAATTTTTGAAAACTTGATGCTTTTAGGTTTCAAGTCGGAAAAGTCATTTAGCTGAACTACACGAGATACTTGGCCACACTGTTCTCCCAAAACAACCTTTGAAAAAGGGATGGAATGGTCCGGGCCAACAGGCATGATTTGCAGCTATCAAAAAGGGTATGTTAGGTCCTCTGCTTTTTTCATCATTGCTTTTCTTTAGTTTTACTATTAATTTAAGATCAATCGATAGGCAACTTAAGTATGATAAGAACTCATAGGATGCGGTAGAAGGGGAAGGTCTAAAAACTATGAGGGTCACCTAGTCAGATGTTCAATGTAAGAACAGCTTTCTCTTCTGCTGTAACATTTATTGGGGACCTCCTCGGCAGCTTAGTTTTAGAAGCCACCCCAGAACTGTTCATCCACACTTAGGAGTGAATTGTAACACATGTTAATGTATGCAAATGTGCGTTAATGAGATACTAATGAACTCTCATAATTCAACCTGTCATTGATGGCAGCACATAATCAACCAGCATGGTGCCATATATGAACCCCTTCCCCCAACAGAAAATGCTCAATGTTCAATATATAGCCTACTTCTTCGATGTACAACTTATTAGTCACTTCCCTGCCTCGTTGTTTTTATGTGACACATTTAAAAATTCTTAATTTGACAACTTCCTTGTTAGTAGCTTGGCATATGCTCATGACATTCAAATGAGAGTTATTAATCTAAGTTGTATTTACTCAAGACAATTCTACAATTACCATAAGTGATTAGGTTGTCTGTGTGGAAATGAAAAAGACTAAATTGCATTTAAAATACAAAGAAATCTATTTAAAACATAATTTCTGACCCTGCTCTTAATTACTAATGTTGGTATGGAGGAACTGCATATTAATGTAGTCAGGAAAAATTATAATTGAAAGGCTGAAAAACACTTAGCCATACAGTCTGAGGAACATATATATATATGTGTGTGTGTGTGTGTGTGTGTTTGCGCGTATATATCTAAATATTTTGGAAGAATGATGTTCCAATCCTCCAGTAGCGTTCCAGAGACTACTAGAATCTATGCCATGCTTTATTAAGCATTGATTGTAGTTACTGAGACACTCCAAGTTGTTTTTTCCTTTAATTTCTCACCTCTCTCTCTCTCTCACTCTCTCGTGTGTGTGTATATATATATATATATATATATACACACACTATATGGACAAAAGTATTGGGTTAATACTTAATCGTATTAATCGTTGAATTCAGGTGTTTCATTCAGTCCCATTGCCACAGGTGTATAAAATCAAGCACTTAGCCATGCAGTCTGCCTTTACAAACATTTGTGAAAGAATGGGTCG
>JAOVYW010047289.1:9828-21734 GCA_025775045.1 Hiodon tergisus
GAGTTTCGACAATGTAAAGAGTGTGGAATTGATGTAACCGGCCAGATGTCTAGAGAGTGCGATCTGTGGACATCGGTACCCACAGCTGAAATGTACGCCGCTACTAACCGACTTAACCTCTCTGCTTTACTCATTTTCTATTGTAGTTTCAGTAGACGGTGTAAGAAATTAAATGATTTTGGACGGCTTGTATTCACTTGTTAGAGTGGCTTCATTGAGGGCGGAGGTGGAGGAACCAGGCCCTGTGGTCAAAGGCATCCTGTTTTAGGCATTCTGGAGACCTGATAATTACCCCTGTAGAAGGCACCAGCTGCCCGTCTTGGCTTCACAGAAGCAGGAACACAGACAAGAGTAAGGCGGAGACAGAAGCCTGTCTTGGACGTTATAAACACAAGTGCCTTCTGTCTTGGCTTCTCCAATGGCCTGGCTCCTGTCGTGTGATCCTGCTTGTCTGTGAGGCAAGGCTAAAAGTCTAAATCGCATACAGTTGAACAAGAGCGGTGAGTAGAGTGTATATTTTGGGGTGATATTTTTGCCTAAAGCGGTAATGTTTATGGGATCTCACTAACGATGTTGAGTTACACGTAGCCCATTGAATTTCCTCAAACGTGTGTTTTGGCGTACATTAACCCTCTACCGGCGGCTTGTACTATCACAGCCGAATGGGGATTCACTCCTACAGATATTCCGGAATGAGTAACTTTAAAAAATAATAATAATAATTCTGTATTGGTTTTAAATAAGGTCCCCAAGCTACTTATATGGTCTCTTTCTTGCATTTCTCTTGCCTTCTTTGGTTCGTGGTTGTAGGATAGGCACGCTAGGTGTGGGGGAAAAAAACAAACGGATGTAAGACGCAAACTAAACTAGAAATGTCCAGCAGAGGGAGCTACAACAGAAACCAAGTGTGGCAGAACACGAGCGCATTTTACAACTGATAAATAGCAAGTCGGAAGGATAAATTACAGTGGAATTTGGAACTTGTATTTTCACTTGTAAGTACCTGCAATAAGGGTCAGTAAGTTTAGGAACAATGACAGTCTAGACCTGAAGAGCGGAGATCAGATCCCTTGACTGCTCCCTTGGGTACCTGCTTCAGAGACTCGGCCAGGATCATACATGCGATCACCGGTGTGTCACCTTTTGAGCAGGAAACGTTTTCATGCCATCTCTCTGAAGAAATCCCTAATGTGGTGGAGGTGATTCACATCAGAGTTGCACCCCCGATGATCCCAGTGTACTTGGACATGGTGCGAAGATGTTCATGAAAGGAAGGAAACCGTGAAAATGATAATCGATGTATGTCACTTCAGTTCATGCCTACTTGTACTTTTGTATCTGGGCTCTTCGTTTATAAAAGCAAAAATAATCGTATTTGATAAGACAGGGAAAAAAGACGGATACCAAATTGAAGGAGAAAATATCTCCGCAAACAAAAATAGAAAAGTAAGCAAGTGAAACATTTAAATTGAACCTTTCCTCAGTGTCGCGCTCATTATTGTATTGTACATATTGTTGTTAAGATTGCGTACCCTGTATTTTTCACAGCGGGAATAAAAAACTTGTTCCATCTGCGCGGAGCGACCCACCCCCTCGTCTTACATTGTACCAGTCCCCACTACATGCAAAACGCTCGCCGCTTGAGCATTAATGGGTCTGGGCGACGTGGTCAGGTGGTCTTTGGCCTCTTTCTGCGAGGCTAGCTCTCTCGTTAATGCTGAGCTAATGTGCCAAGCCGGCTGGTGTGCGCAACAGCCCTGTCTCTCTCGGATTTCCTCTGGTTAAAACAAATTAAAATCCCCACTCAGCTTGGACCATCCAGTCCGCCACAAAAACGCCCCAAGGGACCTTCGTTGGTGCTGAGATTGTCTAATGCTCCGTCAGAAATTCCCCATGTTCTTCATTGGAAAACTTAAAAAATTATAGTAATAAAAACCCTTGAACATGTCAGTTACTTAATTGCTCAGTCGGGAGCTGTTATGCAAATCATCTAACACGGCTTGTAGGTTCACATTTTACCCATAAGCCATCACGAGTTAATGATCTCCTGCAGGGGTACAAGCAGCAGGGGTACGGCACATTTGTCCCTTGGTTTGTCGTTTTAATATGGAGGAGGTGGAGGCCATGCTGCCTTTTAATGGATTTACAGGATTTCTTGTGGAGCCGGCCTAGTTTTCTGCTCAGTCCAGATGTGTCTGCGTGTCAAACTGTGCTCAGCACACAAAGCGACAGGTCCTCCTTTCTCGACCGCCACTCAGATATCAGGCACGCTTAGCAAGGAGGAAGTCTTCAGCGCGATGGCTCTGAAAGCTCTGCACAGTCTACCGTTTCCTACAGTTCCTTTAATCTCGTAAAAACTGGGATGGATCCCCAGTCATAAATTAATGGCCAATGTTCTTTGCCCCGGTTGGCCTTCAGTCTGCGTGCGTGCGTGCGTGTGTGTGTGTGTGTGTGGGTGTGTGTCACATTTTACACACAGGGAGGAAGTGATTTTCATCATGTTTGTGTTCCTCTGTCGGGGGATTCTTTGAAGAGGTTCCAGCATGGTAATATGTGAATTTCAAAGACAACAGATGCAAGCTTATTCTGGATGTTATCTTTATAAACAGCAGAGCTACACGTGTTCCTATAGGTTCTGCCTGACCAGGACTGCGCATATTATTCTAATATAATTCATGTCAATATCCATAATGAAATATAAAACAGACCCATCTTCTTTCCACTATTTTTTGCATTGTTCTGGTCTGTTATTCCTCATGATCTGGTTAGTTTGCCTGCCTGTCATTCATATGTAAAGATCAGATTATATTTTTTTAAAATCTGACTCATCCGGCCGTGTATTTTGACCACAATGCACAAAACAAAACATTCCTAAAACAAATTAGCACTGAGTTTAATTTGAGGGACATGCCAACTGTATTGTATTTATTTGAAGAAAACAATAATAAAAAATAAATAATAATCTTAAATATGTCACTTTCAGTTAAATCGTTTGTGATTTGTTTATGGTGCCAGAAAAGAAAAGATTACATTTAAACGTCGCATTGGGCGGTGCATTAAATGTTTAAGATTACATTTAAACGTCGCATTGTTTTAATAAGCGGCATCATACATGCCCTTTCGTGCTAAAAGCTAAATGTCTCCCTCGCATTTCAGCAACTCTCAAACAGTGTCAGACGATGGGTAGTTGTGTCTGTGGTATGTCGATATGCCGATGAGTTCTGTGCAGCAAAAGAAGGAGACTGAGAAATAAAAAATCTGGTTCCATACGTGGTCAAACTTGGCAGAGTCTTTAAAGAAACGCGTTGTCTCACCCTGCGCCACGGTGACAAAGCGGCCATTTTAAACAGCAATTCCGTGGCTTTTGAGGACCAGCTTCTTTGAAGTTCAGACGCGAGGAAGCCCCGGTCACAAACAGCAACGGATCTGTGTAGAACATGGATGGGCAGATGGAATACTGATGAAGAGGTGCGTGGGAGGCCCGAAGCTGTTTCTTTCTGTGGAGAGGAAAAATGCACGTGATCTGAATTAACTTCAGCAGTCCTAAGGATCACCCCAGTGGAAAATCAGTGGAGTTGCTGCAAACAAACTCCTGTTTTTTTCTTTCTTTTGTTGGCCCAAACTGTAGGTACTATTGAACCGACCAAATGAACATATTCATTGGTTATGGGGCAGTGTTGGATGCAGATGCATTTATGAGACTTAATTCTGGCAGCTCGTTTCAGCACAGAGGCCTGACACTCTCCTCTGAAAGTAACAGCAGTTCTAAAGGGGCAAGCAAAGTCCAGCACCTATGCGTTTTGCAGGGAGTGGACACAACCTTTTCTGTCACAGTTAGCGATGCGCACATATCCCGATAAATCCGCTGGCAGAAGGACATTCCAGGCAGAAGTTAATTCCAGGCAGTAGGACTTTCCAGGCAGAAGTTAATTCCAGGCAGAAGGACATTCCAGGCAGTAGGTAATTCCAGGCAGTAGGACTTTCCAGGCAGAAAGACATTCCAGGCAGTAGGTAATTCCAGGCAGTAGGACTTTCCAGGCTGAAGGACGTCCCAGGCAGAAGGTCATTCCAGGCAGAAGGACGTCCCAGGCAGAAAGACATCCCAGGCAGTAGGACTTTCCAGGCAGAAGGACGTCCCAGGCAGTAGGTAATTCCAGGCAGTAGGACATCCCAGGCAGAAGGTCATTCCAGGCAGAAGGACGTCCCAGGCAGAAAGACATCCCAGGCAGTAGGTAATTCCAGGCAGTAGGACATTCCAGGCAGAAAGACATTCCAGGCAGTAGGTAATTCCAGGCAGTAGGACTTTCCAGGCTGAAGGACGTCCCAGGCAGAAGGTCATTCCAGGCAGAAGGACGTCCCAGGCAGTAGGACTTTCCAGGCTGAAGGACGTCCCAGGCAGAAGGACGTCCCAGGCAGAAGGATGTCCCAGGCAGAAAGACATCCCAGGCAGTAGGACTTTCCAGGCTGAAGGACGTCCCAGGCAGAAGGTCATTCCAGGCAGTAGGACATCCCAGGCCTCGGGGTACTAAGATGCGGAGTCGGTTGTGTGAGCAGACGCGGTTGCTTAGAGAAGTGACGGCTCTCTGCCAGAACCATAGGTGTGCTGCGGTTGTGAGAGCATCCCACCAGATTGATGAAGGGATTGGACTAGTGTCCTGGTGCTCAAAACAGAGGGATCTTGTTCTTGGGGACGTTTCATTTCTTTCTTTTTGATCCAGAAACAGGTCTGTGAGTTTCTCACAGCAGGAGACCTTAATGACTAAGAGTGATTAACAGAAAGCCATAAAAATAAACCCTGCCAATCTTCCTCCCCAACAAACATAATCAGCACGATGTACAATAACAGAACCATATCTGTACTGTTGGTGAAAAACCGCCCAACATTATCAAAGTTTGCTTCCTGTGCATCCTGAGTATACATTTGTAGCCCAAGAAAATAAAGGGCAATTGTGTTTAGTATTATTCAAGCTCACAATGATAGTTTTCAATGTTTCCTATATAATAGAATCAGTGTTTTCCCCACTGTCCTCTTCTCTCTCTAACAACCTTGACCGTGCAGAGTCAGAGAAGGCAGCTACACGTCAGGGGATTCTGTTGGGGGGATTGGCCAGCTATTTTATTGGGGGGGGGTTTCGTGTAATTCTGTTTGGGGATTGGTCAGCTGCAAGTAATTCTGTCGGAGATTGGTCAGCAGTCTAACTCCCTGGTGGTGTTAAAGACAGGTTTAAATTTCTCTCCTTTGGCAGCATCTAATTTGACCTTTTTAATAAAACCCCTGTTACAGTGTTTTTTCTTGTGCTTGTCAATTCAACAATATATAAGTCCTTGAGAACTGAGATGTGCGATAGGTTGCTGCTGGGAGAATTTTTACTGGGCTGGGGCCAGGAAAGGAAGCCATCCAATCAATCTTGATAGATTCTAGAGGCAGAAAAACCGAGACGGTTGGTTCCTGAGGTCGAATTTATAGAAAAAGTGAACCAGTTTGCCATTGGCTGAAAAATCTGTGGAACACTAGACATTAAGTCCATCCTCATCCTCACCAGTACTCCAGAAAACATACAGTGCGTAGTAATACGTTTTTAAACGAACAGTGTTTTCAGTGTTTACGATTAGCCAAGCCATGAAAAAACGTTTTGCTAGAATAAGGAAGCCCACCTAACTCCGGAAGTATGCGACTGTAAAACGAATCCAGCGAGTAGTTTGGAGTGTGGGCTTACTAAATTGCGAGGGATTGGTTGGTATGCTGGTATACCATCTTTACTGTAATGCAAGACTGATTCTATTAAGTCCAACACACGCAGGCAGCATCAACTGCTGTGTGACCACGATTTTAAAACTAATCATTTTTGAGATGTAGGTAATTCTTGGGTTCGGGCAATCAGTATCAAAATATTGATGGCAGTTCACCACGACGTCTGGCCCCTGACAGAGGAAACGTCCATATCCATTAGGGAACCTTTATGGGGAAGTTATTACCCAGTGATGGATTTGGCCCCACATTGTCTATCATGGCCTTTTTAACCGTGGTTCTGGATTGCCAGTTTTCTGCTGAGGTTAAAGATTAAATTTGTTGTGGCTGGAGCTTTATGGCCACAGTATGCAGTTTTGTCAAAGCTTTTCCAGACTAATGTATGAAAGACACGACATGATGTCATAAAGTAAAATCTGAATAAAATGAAAGGTACAAAAACAAGCAGGTAATGGGGAAGTTATGGAAATGAGTTTCTTCCATCCAGCCCTGGCTTAATAAAGGTCCCGTCTATTGCCTCACTCAGTGAGTTATCTCCCTGGTGTGAACACGGCCCTGGGGGTATTGATAATTGTCATGGAAATGTCAGGTTTGTCTGGTCGCCGCTCCTCAATTTAAATAACCTGAACGTATTTGAATTGTAATACGATCTGTAAGGCAATATTTGGAGCAGTTTCTCAGTGTCAGTGCCTCTTGGGTTGAGAGGGTCCACGGGGGGGGGGGTTATGTGGCCTGAGTCTGTGTCTGAGTGGCCTGTTTTCCCCCTTTCAAAATCACCTATTCAGATGTTTCAAGACACGGGAGTAGCACCCATCTAATAGGACAAATGTTAAGGGCTCACCTGACTAAAACCCCACTTCATCCCTTAGGCACTTAGGAAATTAGGAATTACATTTTTATTCTTCATTGAAAGACTTGGATTCAGTCTGCTGCTTTATATGTCCCGGGGCTTCCTGCACTGAACATACAACAACGTAGGTGCTAATGTACGGGGGTTTACGGCATTTAGGTCCCAGGTGCGCTCCGCAGCACCCCGCGATACGGGGACACGCCTGTGTTTCTGATGAGGCTGACCTTCGTCCTCGTGAACAGAACCCAAGGTCACGGCGGATGTCCAGGTTTTGAGAAACGTTTTATTTTATGGATTCTGTTTTTCTGGGAGGTGGGTTCCCTGCACGGTTCTCTGCCCTGGAGGATTTTCACCCTTCATCCACATGAAGCCGCTTGACAGGTGAATCGATACGAGGGATTTGACCCGTGTCTATGTTCACCCCTTCCCCTCGCAGAGCTGCCGTCTGCAGGCAACCGTGACAGAGTTGCAGCGGAAGTCACACACGGCCATTATCATGCTAATTTGCAGCTTTCAGAACTATCAGTGTACAGTCATTACCAGTATAAAGGCACAAGCTTTCAAGTGAAACCATGTGGTTATAATTATACACCAGGATTCCATTGGTTTAGAATACTCTGGATCAGAGCAACTCCAGACTTATACCACTTCAGGTGTGCCTAAAGGTACACCCCTGTATGTCTACGTTCAAAATCACAAAGCAGATGTTTCAGGCTAATCAGCCGTTCATGCTCATTGATGCAATCTACATGCGTTTTTGTCTACACTTTGTCTGAAAGTGGATATTAGGAGAAGCAGAATACTTTGTGCGTGAGAAACCAAACCAACCGCCTTTAAATGTGTGCCGTGAAATATTTCTGCACCTCGTAATCAAATTAAACGTTAAAAGAGGCTGCATGTGTAAACAATGCAAACCAAGCCATTACAGGGAGCGTTCTGCATATTCAGCTTAGCAGGTGCTGGTGTGTCTTTCTCTAGCGCCAAGCAGGTGGGACTGGGTCTAAATGTGCTGGTTGGGCAGCTGCACGGATTGGGCTCTGGGCCCGGCTCACTTTGTTTTCACGCTGTTAAAATAACACCTTGTCACCCGCACGGAATCAGCTGGTTTGGCCGGCGTGGGGTCTCCCGGCAGTCAGGGGCCTCTGATTAGGCTTGTCACAAGAGCGTGGGGACTTTAATTACACGCCGTCTGATCCGGCTTTAACTCCACTGCTTGAGAGTATGCAATTACCGGATTCACCGCCCTAATCAATCAATAAAATCAAAGATTTTTGAAAAACGGGATTAAAATCTCACTCTCTCTCTCTCGCTCTCTCTCTCTCTGTTTATGTGTGAATAAACAGGCACAATCACAGAGCGAGGACGTGATGTGACAATAGTTTTGGTTATGTATGTAAACGCGTCTGTCACATAAAAAAAGATGTTAAAAAAAAAATCTTCGATAGTATTAATGTACAGCAAGACAGCTCCGTGAGTCAATGATTGGTTAATTAATTAGCTCATCGCTCACTGTGTGACCTTTATCGTTCGTTTTATTAAAAAAACCTGTTAGCCAATTTGGATCAGCCCACCGATGCCCATGATACCCATAATGCCCCTGATTCCTGTCATTAGAAAGAAAACAACATCAATTTGCCAGGTTGCCGCATCCCCCCAGAGGCTTCTGGGATTTCTCTTTCTCTTATCGGTGACAAGTTTAGTCCAAGGTGGACAATCTGCTCCCCGAGGAATGTTGGCTTGGATGGCATCAGCGCGACTAACACCAGCCGCATCGTATCGGATCTTAATGATAGGCCTAGCTTTGCTTGTTTTCCTTATCCTCAGACACAGAGGAGTAGCTGTTCCTTCTCGGAAAATCATACATCATTAAATGTTATTATATTTATCCGGTGGCTGGAATTTACACCAAACAAATAAAGGTTGAGGTAACTTGACATGTATATGTGTATATATATGTATATATTAGAGAGCGAGAGCGAGAGAGTGTACAGTAAACGTATTTATTATGTGAATGGATTTGGCTTTCACAGATGTATCTCTGTTCTTCATATCTCTTCCTAAATCCATGAGCCTTTTTCATAGAGATGTTAAAAGAGGTATTTTTCTTTTAATAACACAATTTCAGAATTAATTTATCACACACGGTGCTTCTCAGCTCCGACAGAGATTCCTGCCAACCAAGTCAGGAACGCCCGAGGAATGTTTTGGAATCGGCGAAAGACTGCTAAAGCTGTTTGAAGCGCATAGGCTCACCATTACAGAGACACCAGGCAAGCTGGTGCAGAACTACGTGACCATATATAATATAACAACTATAAACCACCTCCCTCCCCCACAAACCTCCCCAAAAAAACACAGATGGGACTTCTCCCGCGCATCTGTTCTCGTCTTTAACCTCGAGTTGTGGTGACTACGACAACCTAGAGGCACCGGAGAAAGGAATTGCCACGGCGATGAGCGAATGCCTGACTCTGCGCCAAGGCAACAGCGGGAGTGGCTCACACAGATTGCGGCATTGAGGAGACCAAAGCCATTTTGCACGCTGATCACCAAGAAAAAATTACGGAGCTTCACCCTGGTACCCCACGGAACACGACTGGCTGTCTTTCCCTCCATTTCTGCGAAATTCAGCATCTCACAATTGAATCGTCTTCCTGTGAAGCATTGCAGTATGCACGTTTGTCTGCTGGGACTGCAGTGCTTTAAAAAAAAGTTGTACTACAACTGGAAACTGTTGGATTTATTGGAGTGTGTGGAGAAACATGACAATTTGTCTGCTAGTTTAGCTTCTCAGAGGCAGCAATCTGTAGTTCTGTTTCAGCTTTGCTTATGCTGCTCAGGGTATACATTACTTTCCCTGTTTGAAGAAAGTCAAAGTTCTCTAAACAACATGCTAACAGCTATTATTTATTTAGCTACTGCTATTTGCCAGAGCTAGTCACGGACCGAACCATTTTGGTCAAATTTACCGAATCAATTCATCTGAAGGTCCCAGCTCAAGGGTAGGAATTTGAAACAGCTACCTATCTGGTTACATGTCAGTTCTTGGCGTGGCCAACTCCTGCTCAAGTTCATTCAGGACTATGCAAATCCTTGTACCGCTATTGGACTTCTTCACAACAAAGGATGTTCTGTCTGTGGCAGTGGGATGAGGGACCAGAAATTCTCTACCAGAAAGCAGAGGGAGAGAGATGCGCTTTAGCATACGCCAGTCACACGCTCAGAGACATGATCAGACGCTACTGGCAAACAGAATGCGACAGGCTATCCATCATGTGGCGTTGGGCACACTTTCATGTGTACATATATGGCAACCCAGTCACTCCAGTGGAGCAATCCCACTGGAGACGGTCTGGAACAGTCCAAGGCCCCAGCCACCTTCTCTGAAGGTGGGGACTGCTTCGCTGAAACAGTATTGAGCTAACAGTGTCAACCAACAATGATATCTTACAAAGGCAACAAGGATCATCATCCCTCAGCTCTACAAAGCAGAGCACTTTAGCTCGCGCATGAGGGACATCAAGGCATTGTAAAGGCTGATTCCCTTCTCGGAACTAAGGTACGGTTTTCCTCCATAGACTAATAAGCAGGTGCAACGGTTAGCATCGGCTCAGCAAGTCAAGCAATCACCCCAGTCTCTCACTCAGAAGCATTCCAGAAGTCACCAGAAGGGTTAGCGTAGATTTGCATGTTCCTCTTCCCACAGGAGAGTATCTACCTGCCAATATAGATTAGTCTTCTTACTTGTCTTCTCCAGTTGTGGAGGTTTTTCACTCAACGTCCACCAATGTAGTTGTTCCAGTCATGGAGAAAAGGTTCGGGGTTCCCAGAGTTGTCAAAACAGACAATGGCCCTCCTTTCGACGGTGACCCAATGACTGAATTTGCGAACCCTAACCTACCTAGGGTTTCGCCGCTGCAAGACGACTACCTTGTGACCACGGGCTACCTACAGCAGAGTGGATTATGTGCACCATCCACAAAGCTATCTGGGTGGCAGGAATGCAAGCTCTAAGGCTGGTAAGAAACAAAGACAGGGCCTGAATATTAAGATTTGAGAAATGAAAACAAGCTTCTTATTTCTCAATGATGCTTCTCATTTGCTCGTGGTCGAATTGTTCACTTATGTTCATCACTACGTGATAGGAGTAACGGTGATTGAAATGTGTTTGTATACAAAGAAACATGTAGAGTTGAAATGCGTTGGCTGCAACCGAAACGCAAACCCTATTTTACACATTTTACAGTCAAAACAGGCGTCATTAGATTCTATGACAGGCAGTCAACCACTGAACGTTTGTGTGTGAGGAAAGAATGTGAGTGTGCTCCTAGAAAAACAACCATCAATGCAAACAAGTGTCTGGACGTTCTTAATTCGTTAATGGAGTAATACTTCACAGAGTGCCTACTCTCCAGGCTCAAAAGTTCTTGCACTCTTTTGGCTTTTCAGAAAAACATATTTCCATCATACAAGCAATTTGAAATCAGTTGGGTGTCTCGTTTTTTTTCAAACGCTTCCCGTAAAATTTTTTTCCTTGAAGTACCCTGAAACTTATTAACTTATTAATGGAGATTATTGCACAGCCAGCAGCCATTGCACATAATGCTGCATTGAAAGCTGTACAAAATGGAAAGATGGTTCTATAAAACATATTCCGTTTTAAACCTTTTAACCATAAAAATCAATTATAGTCTATACAAACTCATCATTAAAAAAAAAACGCAATTCTGCTCCTATTCATTTTCTTACAATCGGAAATTAATTATTTTACACCTATATAATTAAGGTATTACTGTTTCCCTAGGAAAAAGATATAAATAAGTTAAATTTGAGTTTAAATCTGTTTCCATGGACACGGCTTTGTTGCTATGTGACGTGGGAGGTTCAGAGAACTTACTGAATGTGTCATGAACATGCAATAAAGCAGCACGGTACTTTTGCTAGCGGTGTACAATGCTGTAATTGGTGGGCACAGCAGTGAGCCCTTTAAAACACAGTTTGTCTCTAATTGCGCAATTAATTGATTGAACGTGTATGTTTAAAAAAAATACATAATTACTGCATGTCTTTTAATATGGTATACAATACTGTTACAAGGGTTGCAGCCAGTGGGGGTTATTTGTAAGTTTCATTGCTCCATTACATATTACATGTTCCATGAATACATTACATGTTACATTGTTACATTATGTGTCACATTGCTACATTGCACGTTACATTGTTACGTTACGTGTCACATCGCTACATTGCACGTTACATTGTTACGTTATGTCACGTCGCTACATTGCACGTTACATTGTTACGTTA
>JAOVYW010047339.1:14753-24963 GCA_025775045.1 Hiodon tergisus
CTTGATCTCACAGGCTCAGCATGAGTCTGTCTGTCTCTGTCGGTACCCACTTGTCACCTGCTCACCCAACACGGGCCACCACCGTCGGTGCCCGCTTGTCACCCGACACGGGCCGCCACCGTCGGTGCCCGCTTGTCACCCGCTTGTCACCCGCTCATCCTCAAAGCGCTGTCGGAGTTCGAGAAACTTTCCTCAAAGTTTTATGCCCGATGAACAACAGGCATAACGGTCTGCTCTTTGGGGCGGAGTTGACCTAATTTCGACAACTCATGGGTCCAATTAATCAGTTTATAGATTCATTTATTCTTTTTAAATTTTTTTCCGGTTTGTTGATAAATGAACAGCAGATATGATGTGTTGACCCTTACTCGTTCACTTTCTACACAGTTTAAACACAATTTAACCTGAAGATGAAGACACCGTTTGAAACTGAAGTTGAAGTCTGCTTAGTGTGAACCCCAATGCGACAGCAGTCAGCTGACGCGATGAAGCTGAAGTCAGGCTGTAAAATTCCCGTTGTTCCTTCCTCTCTTTAGTTCGGGTTTGGTAACCGCAGGAAAGCAGTCTTCTGCAGGCAAAACGGGCTGTCAGATGGCTCAGGAGATCTGACGTATTAATGCTTTACTTTTCATTAAGAATCACTTTCTCTAAAACAACCGGACTGAATAAATAATGGTGAGAGGAGGAAAGATGTCAGCCCGGAGTGGTGGTGCGCGTCTTCAGGCCGGCTTCGCGACACGAGATCCCGTTTTTATTTTTTATTTGAAGGGTGAGGATGCCAGTGTACAGGAATCGCGGACAAAAAGAAAAATAACAGTCCACTGGTCTCCACTGGAAAAAAGCTTCCTATTTTGCCTCGTGAGCTTTTTTTTAAAGCTATTAATGAATAATAATTTGACAGATTCTGTATAAGGGATGCTGCTTCCCGTAAGATTGTCCACACTCTCCTCTAATTGGGTTAGTTTTTCCCACATGACATATCTAGGCCAATTAGACATGAGAGCGCATTGACCAAAAAGGTGCATTTTTGTATCTGAATTAAATGTTTTTAATTTGCAAGAAACACGGAAAGTGTGTCGCGTTGCACAGTTCACTTATAATGTCTCTAGATAAAGTTAGATTTTTTTTTATGTTCAATAAACAGTTTTACCTATGTAAAATGTATACATGGTTTATACTTAAATGACCAGTGTATTGTCAGATAGTGGACAGAAAGATAAACTTGTAACCTTGTAACTGTAGACCAGCATGTGCAACCAGAACGACCTGTAATGCTCCATGGTTTGGAGTCCACCAGCTCCCAGAATTCTGCAGGAGGAGTGAAACTCGGTTTTCCACGAGAAGGTCCTTCAGCACCGGCCTGGTTGATGGAAGGGCTTCCACCACCCGTCGCCCCTGGTTCGATGTTGAACAACTTTTCGGAAAATGCCTAATAAGCTGAAATGGCCAAAGTGTAGAAGAGAAACTTCAGGTAGGCGTTAGTGTGTGGGGAAACCCTCACAGTGTCCGTGACTGCAGACTGCAGAGCACCGTTTGGCCTGTGGACAATGGAAACACATCCAAGATTTTGAGCCGTTGGGGGAACAGCGTTTCTGCAGCTGGGTTTCTCAGTTCCAGTACGTGCTAATGCCAAACTCCAAATGCGGTTGGAAACGCTGTGAATTCTGCCCTTCCCTGTTGAGCTACCTTCTTGTCCAAGCACTTAATTATTCTACTCTGTGCCACACTGGTTTTAGTCTATACGTTTTTTTATTAAGTACATTCCAGTTACTCACAGATTTAAAAAAAGATGGGTTTTACATAAGTAGTAAGAGCTCAGGGTAGTAAACGTAGAAACATTTCTGAGGCCAATTAGATAAAAGTGGCACTCTCTTCCAACGGTGTAATTGCAGAAAGCCCAAACTGGCACTTTCAGTGCTGTTTATTGTTTTTTGAATAATGGAACGTTGGTAGCAGACGGACCCAACAACAGAAAGCCCTTCTACTAAAGCTGGCAAAACGTCATGCCGGGCGATTCTCTGGGACGAGCCGCAGTGTCTTTTCACAGTCATTTATCCAGCACTGTGCGAAGGGCAACCAAAAAACAATTGCCATCCATTTTGGTCCATGACAGAAGGACAGCGCATTCAGAAACAATTACCATCCTCTTTCGTCCATGACACAATGAAAACGTGGTCAATAACAATTACAGTGCAATTTCATCCATACCAGACAACGCATCAATCAGAATATTTAATTAGGGCATGGATTTGCTGCCATCGTTTTACTGTGTGGCTTCTGGCTCCAGACGTAATTATTTAAGTTTGCCTGGAGGTGGCATGCACTGGAGATGATGGCTGTCTCGTTAAGGTGGAAAACCCGCTCTCGCGCGTTTAAAAGATCTGGTCTGACGAATTCGTTATTCCCCACCCCCCCGTGGTTTATTCGCCGTCGTGCGTTTTTCGCGAGCCGCATCGAGGACCTTCTGGAGCGAGCCTCCGTCTGCAGGTGGCACGGCCTCGATCTGTACCCAGCCTGTGCTGCCGATACCCAGGGTAGCCATTGTTATTTTTAAAGATTGTCTTCTGTGTGTGGAGGACGGTACAGCTGCAACATGTGCCAGATTTAAATAAAGCGAGGCCAGGCCTCGTCCATCTGGACTGAGTCCCATGTGAGAAGACGAAGTGAAGTGGAGACCTGCTGTTTAAAAATCCCAGCTCCATTAGAGACTCATTTTGGACTTGATTGCTTTGCTGATTGTCGTCGTCGTCGTCGTTGTTTTTTCCGGGGGCGTAGGCGTAGCTGCCTGGTCTTCCCAGCGCCGTTCGCCGTGTCTCTGCCCCAATCTTCGGCAGGAATAAACACTGTCCCGCAAAGAGCTGAAGGCGCAACAGCTGTCCCCCGTCCCGCCATCGGGAGAGCGGACTGGGGTTAGCGGGAACGGGGCGAGGGCAGAGAGCCGTCGCGTTGATAATCCATGCGGGCGTGTGACGACAGAAACACCCGACCTTGGGGGACAGATGGCAGGCCCAGAGCGTTTCAGGAAGCTCTGGTTCCAGTGAAGTGTCTTTTTCTCTGGGATGGGCTTGGACTGGCTTGGGGCATCACTCCTCCTGCATGTGGCTTTGGAGTCACGGGGAGGAACTTCTCTACCTGGTAATTGTAACTGCTGCCTGTTAGTGATTGTCAGAGCACATTCATCCCAAGAGCTTGATTGACACTGTCTGAATTGTTGGTGTTTTTAATTTAATGAACAAATTTTTAAAAGAACAGATGTCCTTGTGCTTGTCTCAAACAGGTGTTAATTATCATACCAAAGAGAAAGTGAACTTTCAGGGATTTGGAGTCGGTGTCTGCCAGCGTGCTTTACCCCCCTGCACACACGCGCACGCACGCACGGACGCACGCACACGCGTGCACTCATACACACAGAGACACACATATGCGCGCACATAGCAGCAGCAGTTTTGGGTCACGTCTTGGCCGAAATGGCACCATAACCGGGCCAGTTCCACTGTCCAGATCCTAAGAGGCTCCATGGTGCATTGGAACATGGGAGAGCTAATTATCAGAGTTATCTGATGTTGCCAGAGCCCATCCATGAGTTTGATTCCGAAGGCAGTTTGATGCCCTTGAAGATTATATTCCTTGCCCAACCAATACCCAACGCCCACTGCATCTGTGAAGGACAAATTCAAATTTACCTACAAGTTCCACTGCGTGATTTTACACACGCGCTCACACAGACATATACACGCACACACACACACATTTATATGTTTTCCTCCCTATTTTATTTATTGGAAAGTTGGCTGCCTTGCTAGATGGCTTCAGGTATTGCAGTGTACAGGTTTTTTATATTATTGTGATGTCCAAAATAACTTCCCTATAAAAGTTTTCTATATAAAGTTTATTAATAAACTTTCCTCAGGCTTCACCTCTGTCTCCTTGAGATCCCTGTGAAGGGGAAGTCCCTCAGCAGATCAAAATGTTTGTGTTAATGCTGTTAATTGATTTTATTCGAGAGATTGGAAGTGTGTGCGTGTGTGCGTGTGTGCGTGTGCGTGTGCGCGTGCGCGTTAGTCGTTAGCCGCGTGTGTGTGTGTGTGTGTATCTGTGTGTGTGTGTGTGTATCTGTGTGTGTGTGTGTGTGTGTGTGTGTGTGTGTGTGTGTGTGTTAGTTGTTAGCCGCGTGTGTGTGTGTGTGTGTGTTAGTCGTTAGCCGCGCGTGTGTGTGTGTTAGCCGTTAGCCGCGCGTGTGTGTGTGTTAGCCGTTAGCCGTGTGTGTGTGTGTTAGCCGTTAGCCGTGTGTGTGTTAGACGTTAGCCATTTGTGCGTTTGTAGCGTTTTGGATAATTACCATTTTATACTTTTAATATGTTCTGGTGTATTCTAAACCCTGGTTTTTATTAATATGTTGTGGTGTATTGTAAATGTTTTTTATGTTTGGATTGGGGCCTGCTCTGTGATGCCACACCAGAATTGATGTTTAAGTCAGTGTCACCCCCGCACTCCCCCCCTTGACCCCCGGCCTTTAAAGCCGGTGGAAATACGGCCCTCCCTTCCTAAGGACCAAATCCAATATGAGCCTTGGCCAGACAGTGTGTGGAGTGAAATAATCTTTTTAAATGAGACTGGAAACTCGCCTTCATTGGAGAATGGGTTCATCTCATTTTTGAAAGGGGGTCCTTGCCAGGTAATTATGGGTATTTTATAAGCCCCTCTCAATGGGTGTCACAGGCAGCTTCTCAAATTGAGGGGCATATTTACCCTGCCTGAAATATTGGAAGTGTCTTTCAAAGATGGATTATAGACCAGGGACCGAAAGACAAGCCCCCAGGAACCCAGTTAGTGAAAAATACAACCTGTGGAACCGAAAAAGAGGCAGTCTCAGTCACGATATTAAACCATCATTCTTGTGTTCAATCTGAATTGCTAACCTTTTTCACTCAGTTTATCCGCAGGTACAATGCTCACAAATCTGGTTTCTGTTTGAAAAAGGACACAAATGTTCTGAGTAGCACAGCTGTGTGGGCGTTGTGGGATTGTGGGTAGTTTTTGTGGAGACCGAGGAGGTGGGGGGTATTTCACACGACAAAGTCGGATAAGCAAGTTAGCTGGCTAACTTTGAAGCCCCGCTGCTCCGGATATTCGGTTTCACAAAGAAAGCTTCACCAAGAACTGGGTTAATTACTATGGCAACCGATCCAATTAACCTAACCCGCTCCGCCACAGGATCCGGAACTCAAATCCAGCTCGACTTTGTGTATAAGTGGATATTCCCAAATGCTATTGTAGGACTGAAGATGGGATTATTCCTAATTGTGTTATTTGTTATAATGCAGTTTTTTTGGTTTTACCATTAGCTTTACCAACGGGGGGGAACGAGGAAATGATCGTTCCACTCTCGGCAGCAGTTTTGCTCTGGCCTGTGATTATGTTCCTCTCTTGTTCATACAGTGACTTCTGCGTGACCACAGAGAAGTCAACTGAGCGTTCATTTCCTTATTCTGCGGTCATCAGTATGGTTAGAATAACGGTTTCTTCCCTTGCCTCCGTTGCCTTTTGAAGAACCACTTTCTTGAGCACATACTCATACTTAAACCTTGCTTGATTTAGCTGGATGTGTTCATTCAGAATCCAACATCATGTGATCGAGAGAGGCCAGTTTCAATAATGGGGGTAACTCAAGCCGGCAAACTTGAGTGAATCCCAGATTTCTTTAGCCCGTTTTGAAATACCGCCCGTGTCAGGAACGTTACCTCTTTCATGACAAAGTGGTATAGAAAACATCCACCCAGATTTCAATCAGGGAAGGGGCTGGGGGCATCCTGATTCATACCCCGCGGCGCTCCTGGGAACAGACAAGGAACCGGCCCAGGTCCTCTTGAATCCTCCTCTGAGTACCTGGCGGTTTCATGTAGAAAAGAATCTGAAGATGCTCTGAGTTTCCCCTGCGGCCTTGTTTACTTCTGGGAAATGTTTTATTCAGCAGTACTGACTTCTGTACTGGCTCAAAACCCATGGCGACGTGCGAAAATCAAATCTTTGCCCTATTTTCACTGGCTGCCGCGTAGAATGTTGAATCATGGTTAGTACAAGGCTCGGCCCCCTTTGAACTGAGGATTTGGCATGATAATGAATGGAGCCCAGTCATTACCCTTAACTGGCCCATTACACAGCCATTATTTCACTGTCCAGTGTCAAGCGACACACCCAGATTCCACGTCTCAGAAAGACGGTCTTATGGAGGCGCAGATGAATTATTGCAAAGGAAAAGAGTGGACTCTCTCTCGGGTGTCATAAATAGCAGGTTTCTTCATCAGCGGATCTTGTGAATGTTCTATGGCGCAAATCCGTCGGACTATCGCAAAATTGAGGCAAGGTGCGTCTCAGAAACGTAACTACGGGATTATCGCCATAAAATAACTAGTGAAAAAGGGAGCCACACTGGATGTTATTGGAGCACGTAATCAGAAACAATTACTAAAATAATTACTCAACAATAAACTTTTTTTGTTTAAATATAAGTGAAACGAAACAAAAATTAATAAAAATTAAGTAATATAATTAAATAGACATTTTCGTTGTACATAATTGATTGCAGAAGTCGCCAGGGCAAAACACAGCCCGGCCGCAAAAGGTCAAGATGAACACAGTTATCGGAATGGATCTGTTCACTGGAGGGTACCGTCTGCGTCCTTACAGGGAGTACAAATCCATTATCTCAGCCGCCCGCCACCAGACCCCCGCCACCCTCAGACCCAATAAAGCGCAGCGTGACAGGCCCAATAAAAACAGCACGTTAGCGTCAGCTTTACTGGGGTGTCGGGCGAGGACACGGAAGAAACGGGCGATGGCCGCTGCTAATGCCACCTTGCACCAGATCAACCTCTGCCTTCGCCGCGCTGACCGTAGATCACCGGGTCCATTAAGCCGGAGACGGGCTCGCGTTAGCCCGGGGTAATTGTCCCACGGCATGCTTTTACCCCGGCTTTTGCGCTTCATTAGGTGATCTTGGGGTATTTAATGCGTTTCAGCGCCCCTCGGGGGAAATCTAATGGAGATGCATTGTGTGTCTGCGTGCCTCTTCGGTTCTGTCATGTCACGCCGCGGTTTTGAAACCGTCGCCTGCGGACAGGCGCGAGCAACTGGGGTGAGGAGAAGAGAGGGGAGGCGGTGGTTTGGCTGGGATGGGGGTCTGAGGGCATCGGCGTTGGAGCATCAGACCACCGGGGACTTTGGCTTAAACAGCGTGGCATTGGCTGGTGTGAAACCAGTGCCATCCGTCCTCAGTCATTGAACGTTGGAGCTCTGTTCGTGGGCACGGACGCTCATGCGATCTTGTGTCGCCCGAACATGCGCGTCTGTGAATCACACACTGTGCAAACCGCAAAGGCGCATTGTCTCCAGGTCTCACGCCTACTACAGGCTAGAGCTGAGTGTGAGAGTCGTGACTCTGGCCCGGACTCTGCAAGATCAGATGTCCATGCAGGCTTATCGTTTACAATTCTGTGTATTTATGTCTGTGTGTGTGTGTGTGTGTGTGTGTGTATGTGTGTGTGTGTGTATATATATGTGTGTGTGTATATATATATATATATATGGTATACAGCATAATGTTAATTTGTCTTTTTGTCTTGAGTCAGATATAAACATTTTTCGCCCAAGGTTATATAAAGGCTGTATTTCACTTGTTGTTGCTGTGCCTGTTTACCCTCCGTGGTCGGCTGCGGAGTTAAGGAGAGGAAGATGAGATGCACAACGGCACGTTTGATTGGCTGAGGTCAGGGAACGCGCTCGTTTGCGAGGAAGACATCCCCTTTCGGAGCTGAGGGATGATTTGCAGAGCAATCTTCTTCCTCCCGAGGAGAAGGCTTTCACGTCCGCTAATAATCGTAAAACAACGACCGTGCCACAAAGCAGGGGGACTTCGGTTGGTTCCAATTTAGAAGAGTCAGAAAGGGCCTTTCTGCCTCGGAGCAGGTCATTAAATTAAAGAGATAAAAATCACAACATTAAACTTGCGCTATCCCTGTGGATATTCATGAGGAAAAAGCCCAAATTTGTGCAATTTAATATCTTCTCTCGTAATTTGTGCAAACTGGTACTGTATTAACCTTTTTCGTACGGGTTGCTGTGTGCTTTAATATTGTGTTGTGGATTAATATGATTATAATAATGATTTTTTGAATCTACCGTTTAAGCGACTTCTGTGTCGTTCCTGATCGAATGCACGCGCCGCGAGATGTTCTTCGCTACACTCGTGTTTCAGCCAGAACACGGATGACGTTCAATGTGGATTATGTTGTTATCACCTTCACGTGTTTATTTGGCTTATGGCTTAGTCCAAGGTGACTCACAGCTCTCCTCTCGTAGAAGACGAAACAAAAGCTAGCTATGCCTCCTGATTGGTCCTTTTGGCTCCGAGGCGTGAAATAAAAAGGGGCGCGATTACCGGGTCCGCAATCCCAAACGTAAATTTTCCATTCCTATTATTTGAAGCGATGAGCCTGATTTATGCGCGCTCTGGGGCGGGAAGGTACAACCTCTGTGCCCTTGGGTGACTTCCTGATACCAGAAGTGCAGCGTGTCAAATCTGCTCTGGGGTCAGTGCTGCTCAGCCTGGAACAGGTACGCTGGGGAAACGTGCCCTTACTCACTCATGCAGCTCCCGTACGCAGCAAAAGCCAATCAGTGAGGAGAATGAGCCGTTTTTTTTCTCCCCCAGTTTAGTTTAACTTTGCGGATGCTATACAGTCGGAGATAAGAGGGATGCCATATGGTGACGGAGCAGGTGTCTGGGTCGTCTAGCGCAGTGATTTACTGGATTGTCAGGGTTGCGTCTCTCTCCGGCAGGGGGCGGGGCAACTTGCCAGCCCTTTGATCCGGGCCTTCCTGGGTCGGTCCCACCCCTGCGCCCCTGCCTCGGGTCCCAGCCGTGTTTACCTTTCAGTGTTTCACACATTCTCATGGAATGGGGACGCCTCTGGACCAAAAGAGGCTGTTAAAGGAGTCGCGGGAGAGATTCCTTCAAGGTGAGAAGACTGGGTACAGCACTCGGGGCGCGTCGGCGTCACCAGAATCTCTTCTGGGTCTGAAACCTCCATCAGAGTTAGCTTTAGCGGGACGCTTGTGACGGACTGGCTGCCCACAGTGCCTGGGTACTGGAAGTTTTTCCCGGCTTTAGAGGGGCGTGCACCACCCCGTTTCGGCAGTCTGCGCCCGAGGGAGCCTTCACCCGTAGACGCCGGTGGGGGGCGCCGTATATATATACCGCCGTAACGCACCAGGTCCCGCCACACCAAACCCTTCAGTGGCCGTCTCTGTTCCTGTAGAAACTCGCGCTCGATGGGTTCATTCTTGGAAGCATTTCTGCACCTTCCCCACAGCAAGCTGAACCACAGGGCTCCGGATCTTTCCAGCAGCACACTCTGGATTTCACAATCATAACATCTAAGCTCTGCTGCGCGAAAAGAAAACAAAGACGTTATTGTAAAGTGGTAATAAGTTCCCAGTGCTAATATTTATTTTTAACGGAGGACCGTTCGGGATACCTCTACCTAGCTGTCTGAGCGCGAGACTTCACACAACGCACAGGAGAAACGCGTCTGAATTGCTGTTATGTTTTTAAAAATGTTTTCCAATGCCTACTCCGCAAAGAGAGTTTATCTCATCTAGTTCCTGGAAGCTTTAATATGCCTCCTGAGTGGCTGATCGCATTTGTAAATATCAATAATGTTACACTCCTTTTCAAAGTCGCTTTTCTCGATCTTTACCTGAGCAGTGGTCGCAGGTTAAGTAGTTTAGTAGTACATTTAAAGTTGAGCCCTATTATGTTTGGCTGAGACTAAATTAGAAAAACGGTCTTCATTTCTCTTTTTGTATTGTTTAGAACAAAGTAAGTGGAGAAATACCAAAATGGGGCTCAAACAAATTCAGTCCAATTCTGGGTTAAACCGATTGTCGTCAAGCCCCTCAGTGCCCGATCCTCTTACAGTAGTGTGGGGAGCGGTTTTCAGAAATGACTATTACTGTGTTGAGTCAGGGCCCACTGTGCTCGTTGTTTCCTAACTCGTTAAGCAGCCTACAGAAATTGAATGGCTGTGCCTAGCATCTCTCCGCCTGGTCAAAGCCCCACGTTTTCCTGGTTTGATGTTGAGCGTGAACACTGAAATTAGGGAATGGATAAGCAACCTTTAGGTGTGTGTGTGTGTGTGTGTGTGTGTGT
>JAOVYW010047359.1:7267-24952 GCA_025775045.1 Hiodon tergisus
GATCAAAGCCTTTAAGGACCCCACTAGCTTCGGAATAAGACACAAAGATAATATAACCAAGTACTCTAATAAAATATACGAGAAAGCCGCGGTCGAGAAAACTCCTCCGTTACCTTCTCGTCCCCCTTGAAACTTCACCCGAATCGTTTTATCGATGTACTTAGAAAGATCAAATATGCTCTCTTTCTTTTTCTTCTCTTTATCCTGAAAGTTAATCCGAGTGCCGTTGGTTAGCATAAATCGAATTGTTAATATTATAAACTTATTTTAAGGAAATATGTCTAATATCCAATTTGGGTTAAAAAGAAGTCTCGAAACGCGAATAAAGCTTCAACTCAACGGTAATTTTACGACGCATAATTTACAATAACTCATTTTTAAATAAATTTTAAATCGCGGATGAAAACATGCAGAAAACGACATACTTACCGCCATCTTTCAAGCTCCTCCTTTCGACCTTTCAACTTTCACTTCTGTATTTAGCTCAGCGGAAATTTCCCAGTAGTGATATTTTTACAGACCCATACGTTAATCCGGAGACATACCTTTAAAATCACACTCTCTGAACTATTGCACCAAGTTCAAAATTATTAAAAATATATTTTAACCTGTTGCATTCAGTATGGACTGACAATACTGTACCGACCTGGGATCCAGAGGGAGTGGGTGGGGCTACCCCACGTTCAGGGATGAGGTATTTGTACCTGTCAGTGGCAGGCAAATGGTTTGTAAGGGGACCATGCCAGGGGGGTTAGATTTAGTATGGGGGTCACAGAAGAATGGAGAATGGAGAATGCCTGAGGCTGTGAGTTGATGTAGCAGGGGTTCCCCCCCTCAGGGGGTGGTGAAACTGGCAATTGTTTATAGAACAGTTTGAGAGCAGAGCTATAGCTAAACCATGGGACGATAAGGTGAAGAAAAGGTGTTACAGTTGATTCGCTGTTTGTAAGAAGAGAAGTTTAAAAAATTTAACCACTGTTGCAAAGGGACCGAGGTTTGAACGAGGAGGTGGCGGAGTGCTTGAATGGGTAGGAGAGTGTTGAAGGCTGCTCCCCCAATAGGAGGGATGGTGTGGATGGGGGAAGTTTACCGGGAGTGGCTGCAGCACCGGCGGGATAAGATTGTCACAGAGACAGATCGGGTGTTCGTCCTGGGAGGCATACATAGCCCAGTTTACGATTTTGGCCCCGGCTAACAATTGGAGCCTCCCTGTCACAGACAGCACTCCTCCAGTTTAGACCCTCCACGGAGGAGTGCTGCAGAGAAATTGAAGATTTCTGAGAGTGTGATGGAGAAAGAGAGAGGTGAGGTGTGTATGAGAGAGCGAGCGATCGAGAAGGAGAAAACCTGAGAAACTTGTGAATGTTAAGAAACAGAAGAAGGAGAGTGAGGACGGGGAGAAATAGGGGAGAGGGTTGGAAAGGGAGTTGTTGTTTTGGCATGGTCTCCGCCCATAGGGACCGTGTGTGAAGGACTGGAAGCTAATAAAAGCAAAATGCTCCTGGCGCGTCCCAAATAATGTGCGTCTGCTCTTTATTTCAGAGAAACAAAAACATTTTTAAAAACCGCTTTCTTAGAGACTGCAACGTTGCAAAACGGATGACTAGTGTATGGACTCTCAGAGTAGAGGAGAGAATGATATAGGTCCTAATTGTTCGTCTTTCAGAAGAACGCAGGATGGAAAATTTAATTCACGCTATTGGTGTAAATGTTTACGTACAGGGTGGTTGATCCCAGTCTTTTGAAATGCTTTATTGAAGAACACAACAAATTAAAAAATACCGGAACATAGCCGGAATAATTACATAGGATACATAGTTATAAAGAAGTATAAACGCTCAACATTAAATTAAATCACATTCACTGTGTATTAAAAGTTCGTATTCCTGGTACCAAAAGCTGCATTTACCGGTGACACCGGGAATATATTTATAGACCAGGTTATTACAGAGGTAGCATCAATGGAGGATAGTAAAGGAGATTTCCCTTACTTTGTTATGTGTTGAGTGAGCCAAGCACGATGCCCAACAAAATGGAATAGCTGGAATAGATCTACTGTCGAAAATATCTCTCAACAAACAATAGATAATTTATTCTCCAGAAGACCTATGCCATTCACCTGGAACCTCACATACAGTGGGGGATATCCCAGAGCAAGCATCGTTCTTCAGTAAAGATTTTCTCTCACCGAGGATAGCCGTAAACCCAGTCTTTAATCCCCCCCCCCCAAATTGTTTTCCTCCAATACAAAAACGCCGCAGAATGTGGGTGGGAAATGTCTGAACTGCTGGTCGATTCCGTGGCAGTGCTGTAGGTGGACGAACAGTGACCAGGCTGGTATCATGAGGACCGCGATAACACTGTGTGTAGGCGCTTTAGTGGTTCATATGGTGAGTAAACTGTTTAAAAATGATTCGGAGTATAGATGGCTTACAGTTGAATAGTTATCGAAACCCGTGTTCCTTGTGCTGGCGAATAACAAATTACAGCGTAGTGGAGCGCTAAGATTATAACGGAATCCTACGCTATAGTAATAGCATCACCGGCTAATGGGCCTAAGGGTAGTTTGTTGTTCGAGCAGCCAGATCTGAACGCTTCATTTTTGTCCCTAAAATGTTTGTTACGAGCTATCACCTCACAAAAAAATAATAATAAAATAAAATAGATAGCTGATACACGTTTAGTGTTAAATTATCAGTATGTACTTATTGGGCAAAACACACGGCCGTCGGTTTCGGTGTGCCAGTTTACCTGCCGAGCTAACCTGTATTTTTTTAAGGTACAGTACAAATATGATCTTTAACTTAATTAGTCGAAAGTACTTACTGTTGTAAGGTGGTGCTCATCGATTTATTAAGATATATTTGCTATTCAAAAAGAGAGACGTTTACAAATGTTGCTAGTTTTTCAGAAGGGCAGTTGTGGCAGTCGTTTTTTGTTTGGTTGATAACCAAGATAATTTTTAATGTTTTGATGGTCATTATTTAAGAATGTATTGGTAGTATGATCTTAGTGCTGAAAATGTGTTTTCTCAATAAATATTAGGTTGCATAGCACCCAGTGGAACAACCTATCCATATAACGGCACTTTTCAGATGTTTCCTAGCGAGATTTGGCAGTGTGAGATTGTTACTTATTTATGACACGGATTGGAATTACATAATGCTGGCGTGTAGCTGATAATGTGTAAAATGAATGCATCCTACTCCTGACAGGTAGTGGGAGAGTATGGAATGGCACGTATCAGCGATGAGGAAAAGACCAAAGGCAAGGATTACTGCATATTTTTCAACTCCCAATGGGCTCATCTACCTCAGCACTTGAACAAAGCTGTGAGTTGTCACTGTAGGATTCCCTTCTCCTACACTTGTCATGAACTGGTAATACCGTGCCACTAGACTGGATTTTTACCAATGATGTGCTAGTAGAGCATTTGGCAACAGCAACAAGGCTTCAGAGTGCTGTGGCTGATGAGAAATATTCCTACTGTAACCTACTGCCGAAGCGAAATCCCACAGGTTAAGGCCACAGTGCTGGTACACTCCTCAGCAGGTGTAGCCACTGTCTCCATGTCAGGGGTGAGCATGTGCTCGTTCGCGTCCTCAGCAGGTGTAGCCACCGTCTCCATGTCAGGGGTGAGCATGTGCTCGTTCGCGTCCTCAGCAGGTGTAGCCACCGTCTCCATGTCAGGGGTGAGCATGTGCTCGTTCGCGTCCTCAGCAGGTGTAGCCACCGTTTCCATGATCCGTTCTCTGACGCTGATCAGTGCTCATCGCTAAGGGTGGTAGCAATCCTTCAGATCAACAGTTTTCCCCGTTGTTAATGACCATGGTCTCTACTGAATGAGAGTGAACAATGCTCACTTATAGTAATCAGTGAAAGCATGGGTATGTTCCAGTGCCTACATGACTGTTTTAAACCTAAATAGGACTTGCCACAAATCATCAAATTTTTATCAAGCAACCTTTACTTCTAACAATGTCATTGCTCTTCAAGAATATACATCTCTGTCGTTCTCTCTCCTCTCACTCAAATTCCTTCCCAGTCCAGGCTCCAGATCCTTGACCTGACCGCCTCCGTTCTGTGCTTCCCCTCTGAAGTGCCAATGGGGGGGTTCACCAACCGCATCCCCATGGTGCTGAGAGGGAACTGTACCTTCTATGAGAAAGTCAGGCTGGCACAGATTAATGGTGCCAAGGGCTTGCTCATTGTCAGCAGAGACAGGCTGGTAAGAGTTGGAGCAGGGCATGTGCTGTAGTCCTATGATATGTGTTTACAGTTGTCTCTCCAGTACTTGGTCATGAGCAGGGCACACAAATGATTATCGTTACGCTTCTTTATTCTTTGTTGATGTGCTACAGACCCCACCTATAGGAAACAAGACGCAGTATGAGGAAATTGACATCCCTGTTGCTTTGCTCAGCTATGCCGACATGCTGGACATCAGCAAGGTAAGCCCTACTGACTGGACTACAGGTTCAGGGCTGTGTATCTCACCACAGCCGGAAGGAGAATGCTAACGCTGTGCTCCACGCTACAGACCTTCGGGGAATGGAGAGAGGTAGCCATGTACGCGCCAAATGAACCAGTCCTGGACTACAACATGGTGATCATCTTCCTGATGGCGGTGGGCACAGTGGCCATCGGGGGCTATTGGGCTGGCATTCGGGACATCAAGAAGTAAGTGTGCGTGAGGAACAGAAAGAGGGGCTGGCATTTAGACTTGGGCCTGTACTGGAATGAGTCAGGTATTGGCTTGTCTATCGAGGACACGGCAAGCTTATCTGATTATTCTTATAGGAGTGTTTTTTTTGGTATTTTGCATACCTTTATGTGACCTATGGATATGTACATTTCCTATGCCGTGCATCTTGGAACCCTACATTTGTGTTAAACGGGGCCATTTAAAAAAAAAGCAATAAGTCAGAGCTTTAAAACTCAGCCAATCCAAGCACCCTGTGTAATGGAAGCACTGCGTTGTCCTGCAGGCGATACATGAAGCACAAGAGGGACGACGGCATGGAGAAGCAGGACGAGGAGACGGTGGACGTCACGCCTGTCATGATCTTTGTGTTCGTGGTCATGTGCTGCACCATGCTGGTTCTGCTTTACTGCTTCTACGATCATCTCGGTAAAGGGAGGCCATTTACCTCAGTTTTTCTTTCTCTTTAGCGCTGGACTTTGTATCGCTAAACGACTTAGGTCCGTAGAAGCACGTCCACTTTCCATCTACTGATTATCACTGAAGATATTTATCACTCTTATAACAGACTAGCTGATGCCAAAGTCCTGGCCTCATGCCTTCTTTGCAGCAGATAAGATAATGGATGGTATGGGGAAGTCTGAGGAGAGATTCTGCATGTTTGCTGTAGCTACACATGTAGTTGTCTTTGCCTCTCCAGTGTACATGATCATTGGAATATTCTGCTTGGCATCTTCCATTGGCCTCTACAGCTTCCTCTGGCCTTTGGTGCGCAGAATCCCCTTTGGGGAGTGCAGGTAAGACCTAAAGTAAGAACAAAACGTAAAGTAACTGCAGTTTAGGCCAGTAAAATGTATTGACCTTAGTTGTCTATCTCTCTGCAGGATCCCTGCAAATAACCTTCCCTACTATCACAAACAGCCTCAGATTCGACAGCTAGTGCTGTCAGTGCTCTGTGTGGCTGTCAGTGTCACCTGGGGAGTTTTTCGGAATGAGGACGAGTGAGTTCAGTTATCTTTGTGTGTGGGGGGGGCGGGGGGGGGTATCATAGCTCTTACCCAGTAGAACATTTAACATACAAAGTGTGAAATCTTAAGTGTGAAAGCAGAACATTAGCGCTGCTTCAAATTAAGTTTAAATGACCACGTGTAGATGTGCAAGGTTGAATGCGGTGCTGTAACCTCCAGATGGGCCTGGGCGCTGCAGGACGCTCTGGGCATTGTCTTCTGCCTCTACATGCTGAAAACGGTCAGAATGCCTACTTTTAAGGTGAGTGTCAAAGGTGTTCCTCTGCTATGTTTTCCATCTTGACTGTTTCACTTTTAAATGGCTGAAACCTAGCTCAGTAAAAAAGCAGCTAGCTGACGTGGAGATGGCCGCTGTTTAGAAACAACACGGCAAAAGTTGAGTAGACAATGTACATTTAATTAGTCAGTCATTTTTATTTCACTAATGAATGGCACTGATACTGTTGGGCCCTGTTTTGTTTGTTTCCTGCAGGCCTGCACCATGCTGTTGGGAGTGCTGTTTGTGTATGATGTGTTCTTTGTGTTTATAACTCCCCTCTTCACCAAGGTATGTTAATGGGATGGTAACTCTTTAAAGCTGCTTTTAAAGGCATTTCTCCGCTGACTGAAGCCCTTTTCCCACATTTTGTCGTCATCCACAGAGTGGGCAGAGCATTATGGTAGAGGTTGCGGCAGGGCCTTCAGATTCCTCTACTCACGAAAAAGTAAGTTCTATTTCTTCCTTGTTCCAAAATTGTTTTCCACGGTTGGCATTTTAATTAAAGTATATTTAAATGAATGTTTTGATGAACTGTCTGGTGTTGCGTGACTCCAAAGCTTCCAATGGTGCTGAAAGTTCCCCGGCTGAACACCTCGCCCTTGGCCCTGTGTGAACGCCCCTTTTCACTGCTGGGATTCGGGGATATCTTAGTGCCAGGTAAGTTCATCCGTACTAAGAGAACTCAAGTCTTTGCCAATGTTGTTTTTCCGGTAGTGTCAGATTCCTTGGCTGTGTGTAGTCGTTTCCTTTGCCTCTGCTGAAAACATTCGTAATGTATAATTTGTGGCACCCCTCAGGTTTGCTTGTAGCCTACTGTCACAGGTTTGACATTCTAATGCAGTGCCCGCGGGTGTATTTTCTGGCCAGCACCATAGGTAAGAAAATCTTCTGTTTTTAATTGTCTTCTGAATTTTTATTTTTATTATATATTTCTGAGATAAAGACTGCTCCGTAATCATCTTTATTACCGTCCTGCCTCTCTTCACCTGAATATACATTTCTGAGGAGAAAAACCCCTAAAACAAGCTTGTTCCTTTGTCCCTCTGCAGGGTACGGTGTTGGTCTGCTCGTTACCTTTGTGGCACTGGCTCTGATGCAGACAGGGCAGCCTGCACTCTTGTATCTGGTGCCTTGCACTCTCCTCACTAGCCTGACGGTGGCACTGTGTCGCAAAGAGCTATCCATGTTCTGGACTGGGAGTGAGCTTGTGGTGAATACCAGTTTGATATGAGTGCTAATGTCATTAGAGTCATTAGTCCCATGGGAGGTTTGCCAGTAACTAAAACTACAGTTGAGTAAAATCTGATGTGTACACATGTCAAATTACTGTTGCTCCCCCCCCCACCCCCACCCCTGCATTGCATGCGCTGCTGTTGTTGCAGTCGGTTTGCTAAGAGTTACCTTACGCTCTCCACTGTAACCGCTCTGCTTTTAAAGAACGGCAGGAACTGTTGGAATGGGGTGGGGGGGCTTACTCGAAAATGGGGATATTTTAAAATGCTTAGGTCTGCCGGTTATATGTGCCTTGTTACTGATTGATTGTTACTGCAAGCTTTTACACCAGGTTATAAAACAGAGTAACCGCATGTAAAAAAATATGTGATATACTTGCTGAGTTCTGATCTTTTCCCCTCATTTATTTGTCTCATGTTTATGTATGCGTGTTTTTTTTTTTTTGTTTGTTTTTTTGTCACTTGCTTGGTTTCGGGGCCTCTTTTTCTACAGTGGGCTGATATTTTTTTGTTTTGTTGCACTTAATAGAAGGATGAAGTCCAACCTCCTGTTGTCATGGAATCGGTCAACTCCACTCAGATTCCAGAGCTACCCACAGAAGATCCCCTAGCCAATCATGAGCTGCAGGGCGATGAAGACCCTCCTCCACTGCAGTCAAAGGCTCCTCCCAAAGATGAGGCTGGCCAGTCTGAATGATTTGAATGGGCTGTGTTATAATGCTAGTTTCTAATATATTTTCAGTTGTTTGATGTAAAGAATGGATAAAATAGACATTTAAAAAAAAACAATCAAAGAACAAAGACTTGCAATTCAAGGGAAGTACCAAGACAGTGGTGGACTAACTTCGTGAATCATTCTTACGCTATTTGGGACGGGAGAGATGAACCCATGAAGAGGATGCTGACAGCTACCCTTGCGAGAACTCTGGTTATCTTCCATATTCTGGCTGAGATGGATTAATGCAAGGCATTCCAGGCTTAGCAGACACTTTGTGTCTCTTTTGCTCTTAACAATCCTTGTAGCTACACTTTTTAATTCAGTGTACCACAGAGTTCCACAGTTAATTTTATCCAATGGCTTCGTTTCTTCCTTTAAGTTATTGTGAAGTCAGACCCCATGGTACAGGCCTTTCTGTTTTCTGTCATGTCTCAACTGGCGTGGTAAACTGGAGAATTTCAGGGCTTCTTTGGACCCTGTCAGTAGCATGCACTACGTAGCCATTGATAATGATACTGCTAATCCGGCATAGTGCATTTGTTTATGAAGTTATGCATTATTTAAAGTACCGTTATGAAATTTCTCAAAGGTATACACGTGTCTGTGCGTTTCCCAACAAACACTCCATGTCCGATCAACATGTCCCCACCCTTAGCCACTTTACCGTGCATTTCTGTATTACCCAGGACAATCATACCCAGAACTGCAGGCTGTAAACGTCATCCAGGCTATCCGACTTGCATTTCAGCCAAACATGCATTTGCAGTGAATGCAAAAAATGGTCAATTTACAAATTTTTAAAGAAAATCCATTTAGTTTTTTCACTGAAATGTTTGAGGCACTGTTGTTAAGATGCAATGTGAGAAGTATGTTCACTTTGCCAAGAAAGCGCATATTTTGCAATTTGTATATTTTTCTACTTTATTTTTTTTTGGTCGCTATGCATAGCCTTTAATTGGAACCAACGGTATGCGTGGTGCGATGATTATACTAATATCCCTGTCAGGGCCCATCCTAATTGTGAGCTTGAGCCTTGAAAAATGTGGTGCTATCAAATGAATCCCAAGGTTATCATGTTAATATTCGAAAGGTTTAATTAATTAATTTAATTTAATTAAACCAGCAGAATTCAGATACCTGCTAATTTTGCATGCTAGGGTTTTAACAGTTCAATAATTGGACATAAATTCTACCACATTATGTATGTTATGTTTGATAGTGTATATATTGCATAGATACAAAAAAAAAAAGCCTAATTAAGTCTGCAAGTCATGCTAATGGTGTAAATAATGGCCCTAGTTTTATAGCAGTATTGATCTAAATTGGAGGCCTTACAGGTTTCAATGGTTTGAGACTGAATGTGTTTTTGTTTATTGAGCTCTGGTGTACAGTTATGTTTGGTATGAATTAGGGTAGCTGGTGGTGCAGAGGTTAAGGTGATAGGCCCTGTAATTCACTGTAATTGCTGATTCAAGTCCCACCCCGGTTGTTGTACCCTTGAGCAAGGCACTTAACCTGAATTGCTTCAGTAAAAATATCCAGCTGTATAAGTGGATGAATGTAGAAATTGTAAGCTGATAAAAGTGTCTGCTAAGCAACTAAATTTTAACTCAAATTTGTTATGTTTAACATTGATTTGTTACGGCTTGGAGTACTTTTTTTATTTATTTTTATTGGTCAGTGTTTTTATTTTCTGTCACAACTAAATATCAAAAACCAATACATCACTACGGTTGCTTTGTGTTCGCCTTCCGCTAAGGTAAAAACATGTTGCATCCGCCTTTTTATCTGCCTTTACTGAAAGCTTTATTACAGATGATTTATTCTTTGTTTATTGGCAATAGCCTCGCCCCCTGTAGAACTAGAAGTCTTGTGTGTTTTATGTTCACTTCAATGAATTGAAAACGTTAGCTCTGAAACTGTAAAGAAGTACCAACTGGTACTTAAATAAAAACGGCAGGTTATCACATCACTTTCCATATCGGGCGCAAGAGCGGTGAATATCTTATCTTTTTTTTTTTTTCCCCTACTGGGATAGTGTTCCTGTTGATAACGCAACAGTTAGGGCAGCTGCACTTCAATGCGCCGAACTATTGGAGATTAGGATAGTACGTGATCCTATTTCACTGTTCGCGCACCTGTGACTAGCACGGAAGCCTTCAAATGAGCCGTTTAGCAAAACTGGCCGGTACCATCGAGAAGGACTGCGATGAAAATGGGTTGACCTGAGTAGGTCGGAGGGAGATGGGAATGATGTTCTGAGACAGAAATGGTGGTTGAAAAGGGTTAATTGCTCTCGCTCTCTTGCTAGAACAATTGTTCGCTTGTTCGCTTGGATGACCTGGCGGTGGGATTTACCCATGTGTCTAGTTTGACTTAAGACGCTGACACTCCCGGGTACTGATCTCTGATGGAAGAAAACAGCTGTTCTTTCTACCTGTGTTAAAAGATCCAGAAAAATAAGGAAACCAGGGCATTTAATATTAAGAGTCGGCGTCGTGTCTGTTTACTTTTACAATGAGGTCCGTCTTTTATCTGGGAAATTGATTTTGAATGATTTTTAAAATTACTTTTACCTATTAAGTATTTCGGGAATGAAATACTGAGTCCCATTTTCCACTTACGTGTTATTAACTCGAGTGATATATTTTTAATATTATTTTTTAGTTCTAAAACATTACCAAAAACACAAACGTCTTTCTTTACCTTATTAACAGGGTATGAATCATTGGATTTGACAATATAGACACTGGTCGTTTTAGGAACTGTTTCGTACTAGGGTTAACATTTTTTTTAAATTGAAAAATGTTATTTTTTTAAACATTTTTTTAAACAAATGGTCGCTGTTGTACTAAAGCACCTGTTATCACCCACTTCTTGAGTTTCTGGTGAAAATGTGTCACAGATCTGAGCTTAGTCGCTGGAGCCTGACAAAGCTTTTCATTCAACCAGGTGCAAGCCCGATTGCGATCTTGATCCGCAGGCTCTGATTCCCTGCAGCGGTAGGTAGTGTGTAGACATAGCTGCGCTCACAAAGACCTGTTTGTGGTTTTAACCGTGTCTGCTAAAGGGTTGATGGTGAGAAGTTCCTCTGTTTCACTGTCTCGGTCGTCCACTGTAACACTTCATGGGCTGTGAGCAACGTAATTTTCAGTGACCTTAACATACAAAGTTGAAATCATTGCATTAATTAGAAAATGTGTATACGCGTATATTTAGAGAAAACAGATTAACTATGAACAGATCATTTTTAGCAGCTTTTGCCACAAAAATGGTGACAAAAACATCAAATTTCCTTTGTTCAAACAAGTGTTGAACTGCATTCAGCAACAGAACTCCCTTTATAAAATGATAATAAATCATCTCGGTTTCTATTAAGCCATTAACCGGAAAACAACCGCCGTAACCACCATCAAATGTGGCAACACCTCAGGTTGGAAACCTTAATCTCACTCAAATGTGCATCTGTATTATGGAACGCCGATGTAGCTCAAGAACGTGAGTTAATTTAGTGTATTCAGTGTATCTTGATGAGGTCTTTTGTCTGTTAAGTATGAAATGCGAAGCAATGATTACTGAAAAACGGCAACTGGAATGGGAAGGATTTGGGAGGGCATTTAGGACAATACCTGAGTCGCCCATTTAATTTACACACCCATCGCCAGGATGAACACAGTCGCGTCAAATTCAATAGTTGGTAACATTACTACAACACAGCCGAGAGGATATTTTGCGCTTCGTTGACAAATAACTGACAGGTGAGGCGATAAAAAAAAAAAAAAAAAGATAACGCAGAATTAATTTACTGAAATTGTAATGAGAAATAGCCATCTGGCTGGTTACATCGCGTCTTTAATGTAAAACAGAATGGAGACAAACATATTATTTCTTGTCCTCCCATGTAAATTACAGGAAAAGTCTCCCGTAGTCAGTGTTTATTTTTACGTAAACTATTCGAGGTTCTTTTTGGCCAAATTAATTTGCAAATTTCCCACTGCTCTCTAGCGCTAAAAACAGATATCATTAGACTTTAGACTACAAAAAAATATTATAACGTTGATTTGTTCGCCGTGGTGTTATTTATCTCTTTAAATGCTGTTTAAAAAAAAATATATATATTTTTTAAATATCCGAGTTTTACATATGCATAAATTTATAAGTAAATGTGTAGCTACAGAAAAGTTATTTTGGTTGTTGTTTTGTTCATTCAGTGACGTCTGAATAAGTCTAACCTGTACTGGTAACATTGTTTTAATTATGTAAATTTAACGGATATGTTGTGGGGATACGTTTTTCCAAAGGACTTGATTGGTTTTATAAGGGCTACAACTAATATTAGTTGTCACAACTAAACGTGAATGTAAAATAAAACACTGAACATAGGCGTATCCTTGAGAGGGATGTCTGGTGAATTTTACTTGTCCCACTTATTCCTTTATTTCTCTCATAATTCTATTAAAGATTAGTTGAAGAATTAGAAATTTATGAGGAAGCATATATTATATTTTGCACATTATCTAACTGGCACCATTGGTATAAACGAATGATATTTGCAAATGATTTCCTTTACAGTGGTGGGAACACACTATTGTGGATTGTTTCCCAGGCGATGGTTAAGGTGATGAAAGGCCTGGACAAGTGTCCCCTGGCTGTCCAACCCGCAAGCCGCACCAACAAGTGCCTGATTCTGGCATCTGTTCTGCTCCTCCTCGTTATTGGGGCCTTTGTCAGTCTGCTGACTGGTGAGTGAAACCGAGCTTGTCCCTCTGCAACCAGCAAAAGAGCTGATTGGCCGCTTTAACACATGTGATTTTTTGTGGCAGGGAATTGCAGTAAGGTCATCTATTGCAATTGTGGCGTAACCAGTGGTAATCAATTGTCAGTCGTATCTATCTAATTATTAATAAAGCCTTAACTGAATTATTTTCTTTTGTGGGTTTGATGGCTGGCTGAAATGATGTATTCTCATGTTAGTGTGGCATACCGGCATTCCCAATAAAGTGGGTTGACCACCTTTTTAGAAAATATAAACCAGTCCTCCTGACCAATCTAGCATTTGGAGGTAGTACATTCATTTATTGTAGGCCATTTGACAATTGGCTGTCACCTGCACTGTGTGCATAGAAGTCTATGAAAATCTAAATTACGCTCTGTTGGGGTCCGTTTGTTACCAACCGTTGTCAACGCCAGACCAAAGTGCATTATTTACTGTGTTCTTTGCTTATTCTCTGCTTTGTTGTACAAAAACACAGGTAGTCCCCGGGTTACGAACGAGTTCCGTTCCTCAGTCTTAAAGTCGAATTTGTTTGTAAGTTGGATCACATACCTACGGTTCGTATTAGGCATCAGTTGGTCACATATTTGACCTTTCTATGCATATAAAACACTTAACAAACCCTTCCAGAGAGAAAATTAGATAAACCGAAGACAATGTTATGGCACGCAACGCTAACTGCACGCGATCCGAAACAGACCGGCGTGGGTACACTCGAACCGACGAACCACCAACGCCCCGGAATGTTTTCATGAGCGTAGCAAACTAGTTCCCGCGTTTGTTACTATGAATGTGTATGCCAATATACCAAAATCCGAAACACTTCTGGTCCCTGGCATTCCGGATATGCGATACTCAACCTGTATAATATAATCGCACTACCGCCATTATTATAGATACTTGTGGCCTGCTCCTGTTTGGACAAAAAATAATAGTATTTATACTTGAATTTCTAATACATTAGGTGTTTTCAAAACCTATATTTGGTTTGGGTTTATATTATTAGAAGGTAATTAAGGTAATTAAGGTAATTAGGAGTTCATAAAGGGATACATATACACAATCCTACAGAACTTAATTTTTCTACATGCTATCTTTAAATGTTGTGTGTTTACAGTAGAAATAATCCCCCTGGGCCTTGTGTTTGTTCTTTGTGTATATTGTTTTTTGTTTTAATCCCAGCACACTTTTCAGTGTCCATGGTGCAGGAAGAGCAGAATTTCGGGGAGACGGTGGAACTGAGAGGCCTGGCGTATGATGCAGTTCTGCAAGACCAGATGTCTGCGTTTGCAGTAGTGCTCTCTGCTGCCCTGGAGACAAAGGTATGAGCGGAATGTATTTATCATTCACCATCAAGTTCACTATTTAATAGCTGAAAAATGTCAATACTCTGTGAGGAACATTAAAATATGAAATTATAATTAAATGTTTGTTTCTGTCTACAGATTAGAGATGTTTTCTTGGCTTCATCAGTGGCACGTAGTTTTGTTGATTGTAATATCATAGCCTTTGGGTGAGTGAATTTGAGTAACGGTGGCATAATGATTCATATTGATAATAAATGCATTCACTTCTTCAAGGGACAAGGTGTGAATAGTTTCAAAGAGAGAGAGCTCTAAATATGTTGGGTCAATGTACCTGTCTGAAAAAGTACCTATTATCCCTTTATTTACATAATTAAATGTTTATATAGTAGTAAAATGTTTTAATGACTATTCAGGGTAAAGTTAAAGTTCTGATTAGAATAAAATAATTTATAAGAATTTTTCCCATGGTCCCTTGCATGTGAAATTTTTTTGAAATGTTGAAAAGATTTTTAATTAACCTAATTACGACTTCTCGTTTACTGGTACAGAAACAACAATGGGAACGTGAAGACAATCCTTCGCATTACTTTGAGAGTCCTGAGGGCACAAAGGTTCACTGATCGCTTCATCAGGGATGTCCTTCGGGCACGTCTAGATGCGCCTTTGGATGAACGCCCCCTGGTGGTAGAAAATTTCGGGAAAATCAGCTCGATCGTCCTCCTGGGTACAGCTGAAACCATTGAGGAGAGCATGTAGCTTTTATTTCGCAGTGTAATCAAGTCCTAAGAGAAATGGATTACACCTGTCGACTACATTTAGTAGCTTTCTGTTTTTACCCCCACGATGTTTTAATGGATTGGTGCAAGTAAATATATTATTTGTATTTTTTTTATGGTTTTCACTTTATAGAAACCAGTGGAAAGCCATTCTATAAAATTGGAAGTGAGATGGAAGGTATGAGTTTGGCATGTAATGATTCTGTGGTAGACCTAACAAGCTTGGACGACCAGGCTCTTCATCAAGTAACTCTGTCACCGTGACTCAGCGTCCTTAGGCAGCTGTCCTGTCTGGACCTTCGCCTGTGACAACGGGGAGTGCGTCACCAAGCTGAACCCTGAATGCGATTCTGTCCAGGACTGCGCTGACGCCTCTGATGAAAATTACTGCTGTAAGTGTCTGTCAATGACTCCAATGCCACACTCTAGCCTCAGAACGCTGGCAATAAAGATTAAATAAATGATTTTGGAATCAAATAAATATTATGAATCTATTACATTTTTTTATTTAATATTTAATTACTTAGCAGGTTAGAGAGAGTCTGGCATAGCAGATGGATATTTACTAAGCTCCTAGCTCAAGGGTCTAGCAGTGGAATGCAGACATATTTTGTTTACCAAGAGTGCTACATCAGTTTGCCACTCTGCTGTCACATTTAAGATGGTTAAGAGTAGGCTTAAAGTGTGTTTGTATTGTAACCCTAATCTTCACATAGTATTGCATAATTTTGTGTGATGAATTCACTAGTTAAAAATCGAACTCAACAGAACTACTTTTAACGCTGTCCAAGGCTTGCTGTTTTCTGTGAATAGTTGATGGGCGAAAGGTTAAGAGGTCTTTTGTATGCCGCAAGCCTGTGGGATGCGTCCTGCCATGGGTCCACGTGTGGTGGGGGGGGAAGACGCCCGGCGTGGGGAGCTTCCCTGGCAGGTCAGCCTGAAGCTGCAGGGGCGACATACCTGTGGGGCTTCCATAGTCAACGAATGGTGGCTCGTGAGCGCTGCGCACTGTTTTGAGAAGTGAGTGAACATGCCTACTGACTTCACGCGTGATGCGTGAGACCCCCTAGTGCGTATAAGCATGCCTTCTACGCCAATTCTGCTGGCTGTAGGGAGAAGAACCCAAAAGACTGGACAGCCTTGGTTGGGGCCAGTTTGGAGAGTGGAGAGGAGTCTGGGTCTGTGCTGATCAATATCAAGACCCTCATCTTAAACCACGATTACGACCCAAAGACCAGTAACAATGACGTCACAGTGCTGGAGCTTGAGACCCCCCTCACCTTCAGCCCATATGTCCAGCCCATATGCCTGCCGGCCCCCTCCCATGTCTTCCGCCCGGGGCAGCAGTGTGTGGTTTCAGGTTGGGGAGCTGTTCAGCAATATAGGGGTGAGTGAGGACAGAGTTTCTTACCCTAGGCAGTCTCTTCAGTACTCTCGTCACATAAAGCTGACTTCCGCCGACGGTCCCCGCCCTATCAACACATAAAGCTGACTTCCGCAGACGGTCCCCGCCCTATCAACACATAAAGCTGACTTCCGCAGACGGTCCCCGCCCTATCACCCCCTGTCCACACAGCGCCTTCACAGTAATTTTCACGCTCGTTGTTACGCTCTCCCTCAGGCGAGGCGCCTCCCTCCCTTCAGAAGGCAGTGGTGAAGATCATTGACTCTGAACTGTGCAATGAGTCAGCCATTTACCGGGGGGCCGTCACCCACAGCATGATGTGCGCTGGCTTTCTGCAGGGCAAAGTGGATTCCTGTCAGGTGAGCTGGAGACCTGGGGAAGGCTGAGTTATTGTGCTGAAAGGTTGATGACTCTTTAGTCTTTTTAGTCATTACAAAAACACTATAATGCACATTGGGTTGATTAGCACCCATTGAACCAATCATGCATGGAACACAAGCTGCATATGTGAATGCATTTGTCATCAGTGGCACGCCAGCAACATGTGTGAGCGCCAGTGTGCATGTTTCTGGACCGCAGGGTGACTCCGGAGGGCCGCTGGTTTGTGAGGAAGCCCCGGGGCGGTTCTTCTTGGCCGGGGTGGTGAGCTGGGGTGTTGGCTGCGCTCAGGTCAACAGGCCAGGGGTCTATTCCCGGGTCACTACGCTGAGCAACTGGATCCTCAACCACACCAGCTCCGGCTCAGCTCGTCCAGGATGGGATACAAACTCAGTGCTGCCCGGCACCACAGCACATGGTGACCTCTTCACCAGAGCTTCAGCCACTGTTCAGTCTCAATCAGGTTATAAATAAAATGCATAGACAGAATTTCTATATTCAATAAAATGAGCAATCGAAATATTGTACACAAAAAAACCAGGGTAATTATTCTAAATTCATTAACAAGATGTTTTGAACAAGAGCAAGAGACAATTTGGGGACCATTATTATTTACCGATTTATTTTCTAAGCGGTTACTTATCTGGCTGCCGTTTAAATCATCGTAAGATTCTGTTCTCTGTACCTATTAAGGATAGACCAAAATAAATTAACAATCATATTGTCAGAGATCAATCAGATATGTGTGTCTTGGATGCTTCGATGGTTGAGTGTGAATGTGTTATTTTGACAGTAAGAATAACATAATTTTGAAACCTCGGTCCAGACTGCGGTCAGCGCCCAGCCGTGGTCCACCAGAGGATTGTGGGTGGTGTGAACGCACTGAGGGGGGAGTGGCCATGGATTGGCAGTTTACAGTACCAGAGACAGCATCGCTGTGGGGCCACGCTCATACACTGCAAATGGCTCCTCACCGCGGCCCACTGTTTCAACAGGTACTCATACCGTTTGGCTTCCTCGTGTTATTTACACATTTACAGTGAAATGTTTAGCCCTATGTTATAACAACACATTTACAGTGAAATGTTTAGCCCTATGTAATAACA
>JAOVYW010047370.1:0-24563 GCA_025775045.1 Hiodon tergisus
TCCTTTAATACAGCACCCACATGTTCCAGGACCAGCGGTTATTTGCATCAAAGCAACCCCCGAAAACTCAGCTGATAGCATCAGTCATTTACACACGTCGGTCATTTACACACATCAGTGTGAATTGGACTAGAGTGTGCATTTCCATAATTTAGCAGTGAAATATATTCGACTGCTGCAGATGTTAATGGTATAAATAATCCTGGGCTTCCAGCTCTGGAGCTCCAGGCCAGCGATAAAGCCCCTCTACGTGCTCGCTTGGAGACCGGGTAAAGCGTCGCCGTTAGCGCCGCTCGGCTGTAAATCCCGTGACTGTGGCAGGACTCCCTGCCAGCCTCGCTCTGCAGAGCAGGCGGCGTCATGCGGCGTGAGACACAGAACAGCTATTAAAGGGCATCCGACCCTCCACGGGCCGCGCGCCTGGCTAACGAGCCGCCGCGGCGGCATTCCTGGGACTCCGTGCCACGCCGCGAGCGGGAGTGTCCCAATTTCAGCGCAATCGCCGGCTCAGCGGGGGGGGGGGTTTATCTCCCTGTTTACACCCTGCGAAGGGTGGCAGTTTAAAACATCGCCACGTGCCACTGCTGCTGAGGGGAATGCGTTCTAATGGGGATCCCTGCCTGGTCTCAGCCTCTCTTCCTTGAACAAAGGCTGCTAGCCATTTCTACTTCCGTTCACAAACACTTGAATGGGTGTTTCACTGACTCTCGCCATGCAGCCCGTGGCCCTGTTAACCCTTACCATCGTCTTGAGGGCTGGCATTTAAGTATTACGCTTTCTCCTGAGACGCAATGTGTGGGTCTGTGTTTAAAAAATGTTTTTACTGCACATTGACGAGTAAAACAATCGACTATTTAGGGTGGTTCTAAGTTGGTGTTCAGAATTAATGTGGTGCTCTGAGGAACTGTCTACTAATCACAGATCCCAGGAAAGGGTCTTGAAAGTGGACGGCGTGATTGGTTGGTGGTTCAGTGTTCTTGCAGGGGTCCGGGAAGCGTTTGTGTCGTGTCTGAGTGTGTGTGTGTGTGTGTGTGTGTGTGTGTGTGTGGACGCACGCCTATGAATGCTGGAAATGCCAATGTTACGGAGTGCCCAACGTAAAAAAACAGAAACCACGAGGGTTTGTTTAGGATCTATCTCAGTGTTTGGTAAATGCAGTGGACATACAGACTGAGAATTAGAAATGGATTCAGAGATACTTACAAAAAAATGGACTCGCCTTCAATCCTCCAGCTCTGCATCGTCAGTCTGGAGGTTTCTGAAATTCTGAACAGGCCACCGGCCCGACTGGTTCCCACACCAGCAGTTCAGATGGCACGTTAAGAAGCAAATAGAGCTGGTGTTGAAACAGTGTGATCGTGACAGGTTTTGCAGTGTACCTTGGCTTTTTGTATAGTCAAGCAGGAATCTAATAAGAGATTAATGATACGAGTTTGAGACATCACTCTTTTGTATTTGTTCAGGGGGAGTTCATCTGATCAATCAAACTGATGAGATCTTGGGGAAATAAGGCAATTGAACGTGAACAGACCCGCGTGCGGGAAAGGCATATGGTGTTTTGTTTTTAACGTTACTTGGTATTGCAGCTGGGAAATGGCACCCGTTAAATGGGGCCTTGAAACGCCATCAGGCCGTGGTCTCTGTTTCACTTGGACTTTTTCAAACTAATGGTTTCAGTCGCTTAGGAGGTACTCTTATCCAAAGTGGAATATGTCCTGTCAATCACTGTGAAGTAACTGGCTCAGCAGCGCTGCTGAGACTCAAGTTAATAATTATTAATGACCCCTGATTAATAAACACACCAAGCTAACCTGTGCAAGGAGCATGGTGGCATTAGTCCACGATAGCATTAGTCCACACTAGAACCATGTTTCTTTAAAAAGACGGGGGAAATAATTTGTCTGTCTGTAGTGTCTTTTGTACGTCAAGCATTGGCCCACATGTGGCGCGCGATTCCATGCTGGCAATTAGTCTTAGAGGTCATAACCTCGAGGAAACTTAAAGTGTCAGCGTTTTAACAAGAAACCACAACGGCGCTAATAATAACAACGTCCCTCTTGTCTTACAGGCTTTCGTTAATAAGAGTCATTTTGCTCCACTGTTCTTGGTTTGGCGAATTCCCCCTGAGAAATAATTTTTTTAACAGTGAGGCCGCGACACTTTCCTGCCCCGTTGGGAATCTGTTCCATTGATCTGAGCCGCTCCGTTCCTTGCTCCGAGGATCCGTTTATGGGATTCAATAAGACCAAGCCGACCGTCCGCCTCACTCGGGACGGGCACCGCCAGGCCGCGCGCTAACCGTAACCCCGCCTCTGCGCGGTGGTAATGGTGATTCCGCCCAATTCTTAACCCATGCGCTGACTCTCCTGAAAGGGAGTAGAGCCGTCGTTAAATCCGACGCGTTCCGGATAAAGGTGCGCCTTGTGACTGATGGTTCCGCCAGCTTCCTTTGTGCAGTTTCATTAAACCCCATAAACAGATGCACAGTCGGCAAAGTTTGGTCATTAAGAGCCATTTGGATGTAATTATTTATTGATGGCTCTTATGATTTACTTTCATGAATCCTCTCATCTGAGTTTTATATTGTATGCCTGCAGTGCGAGATTGGAGGCGGAGGTTAAACATCATTTAAAGACTACAGTGTTTAAGAGACGGTAATAAATTATTGCTCTCGGCTACTCGCGTCCTCGCAGGAGGGTGGAGGGGCATTTTTTACCGTGATGAGAAAATGATTTTCCTACGACGATGGGCAGCCCAGGTTGAAAACGTCGTTAATATGTTCCCAGGTTATCAAATGGACTTCAGTTCATCTAGTGCATACGGTCTCGTTCACTGACCTGACGCGGGACGTCTGACCTTGGTGACAAAACCCGTCTGCCCACTTTGGCTAATCGGTCTTCAGAACACAACGTCTACACCCAATAAATCAACCGCTGATAACGCGTCTACGTTCTGTAACCCATGTGTACGGCAGGTTAAATGTGATTACGTTTTCGGCGTTTCAGAAATGATCATTCTTGTGGCTTTTTACACTTGCTCCTGAGGTTGGAGGGTTGGAACCGGGATTTAATTATGGTGGGGGAGAAGATGAAGGTGGGACGTTCCAGCGAGTAGCTTATCTCATGAAGAAACTTGAGTTGTTATTGAGTTGTAATGCCCCTGACGGTCCGGTCTGGCTGGTGAAGTGTCCTCAGCAGGGTTTTGCTGTGCTGCGATGGTGAAGTCTTTGGGTCGCGGGCTTTTTATGAAACGCGTACATGTTCACTTAAAGGTTTATTAGATTACGCAGAACCACTAAGCTGCCGTTTGACCCCGATAAATTGCACCACTGGAAATGGAAACCCCCCCCCCCCCCCAGGAAACGAGAGGGCTACCTGGGGGATAAATTAGGCAAATTTTCAGGACCGCACGTGTATCTACTTCAAGCCCTTGATGTCTTTCACACAGAAATCAAATCAAAATATGCCTGCGACACATTTCTAGACAACGGCAACAATTATGATCATCATAAATACTATTGCGTTTGGCCTCGCCTACCTAGAGACTGGATAATAAACCCCGGTAGTGTGGGTTTTCCCGCTTTTGTATCGCCTTTGGGGGGAAAAAAATGTGTCCCATATTATCTGGGTTGGTTCTGCTGAAGGCAGAGCGGGGTTCCTAGACCAGTGGGTCGTGCGAAATGAGATAACAAGCGTCTGAGAGAACCCTCCTTCCGGACTCTCTGCGATCCACTTCTCTGTCGACTGACGGTTGAGGTGGTTTAACTCCCTTCACCGACTTGTCTTGTCCACGATGTCGTGCCTCTGTCTAGGACAGTCAGTCGCTCTTATCAGTAATAACGCAGACACAGTGGAACTTTTCCTCAATCCATCCTGAATGTTACATGACATTAGTTTTTATCAAGGAGATGGAACCCAAAACAAACAGTGTAAATTTGTTTTGCAAATTAAAATGCGCGTTGCACAGTTACTCAGGGCGTAGCGTTAGGCAGCACCTTCTGCCTGGAAAGAATGTAAGCTTGAAAAAGCAGGAAGTAGATTTTATCTCACTTAATCTCATTCCTGGGGCAATTAATCTAGTCTGCAGGCCAGTGTTATCAAGGTTAAACAAACAATCGAATAAATCAAAAACCTATCTGTGAAAGTGAAAATCAGCAATCTGTGGGCCACGCCATTCCTCATGTTTCGCACGGCACGCATACTGAGCCAAATCTTATCGGGGAGAACCGCAGCAATCTCTTGTCTGACAGAGAAACATAAAAAAATAAATAAAAAAACCCCCAGCAGTGATGTGAGAGGTTCCTGGCTGATTGGAGAGAATACCGTGTTATTGCCTTGAACGAAGTGTTGAAAAAGCGCGGCATCAATCAAGGCCCGCCAAGGCTTGTCATCTCACACCTTTTCTGCCTTCTCCGCCACGGAGTGACGGATAGCCTCGGCGTCTGAGCGGAGGACACGTGAGAGGCGGATGTCGTGAGCGCCCGTGAAAACCCGGGAACCAACCTGGGCGTGGTTTGGTGCTGAGATGGCTGACGTTATCTCAACGTTAGTGCGGGAGTGATTCTGCAAACGTGGCAGACCGTGGCCTTGTTTTACACTGCAGTGTTGGAGTACCTCGTTTCTGCCAAAGTGAGAAATCGGTCCTTGAGTGTAGGAGGACTGAAACCGTGACAAACCTGGCTGTGTCTGTTCTTCAGAGTGGAGGGTCTCTGCCAGGCCACATGTTTACCTGTTACCTACTCCACGAGCTCCAGAATCCAAACTTGGCACAAATTACGCTGTTGAATAAACACAACATTGGAAAGTCTGTGGGCGGTTTTTAGGATTTCCATCTTATTTTGATATTGATCATTTTCCAGAAAAGTGCCCGAGTGTAAATATGATTGCATCTAAAACAAATATCTAAAAATAATCAATTCCCAGCGCCCAGAGACCCGATGGTTTATGCCGATTTGTGACGTGCCAAGAGAGTCCCTGGTCCAGCCTGGGTGGCACGCTGGAAGTTACGCACCGACCGGAGGAAAGGCGCGTCCCGCTCACCGCCCGGAAGCCAACAGGAGGCGCCGGTTCCCAACAGGCTGAGAGTAGCCTTGCTATGATGACGTGAGCCGGATTCAGACTTTCAAACTCCGGTACACAGAGCTGCAGGAGTTGCCCTCTGACTGATGTTTATCTGGGAGGAAGATCTTCCTTCTGTCTGGAAGTCACTCCCCGTGGTAACGTGCTGGGTTCCATAGGTCAGGTAATATTCTCTTCTTATCCTAAATACTCCAACTTGTTGTAATCGGCGTCGTTTGTACTTACCCGATTTGCATAAGTACAAAAATTAATGCCGTGTAAAGCGCCGGCATCTTCAACCTAGTTTTTATTTGTCCAAACGCTACTTCGAGGGTAATACGACCGTTTGCATGTAAACTGTGACTATTAGTGGAATATTGAGATTTAGATGCATATAAACGTATTATTGAGAATGTTTGTTCGGAAAAGCAGCCAAGTTTTCGTATACGTCTCTCACATAAACGCGGTGAGAGTTTGGTTCCGTCTTTGTGTCTGATCTCACCGCTACGGCGGGAAGTTTTCAGCGGATTTTTCCGTCCGACCTCTGGTCCGTTTTTTTTTTTTTTTGCAATTAGCAGCAGACTGCCATTCCAGGGAAACGATGCCCAGAGCTTTTGTCCCGACACGGAGAAAGGAGGAGACGTCCCGTGCACCAGTTATTTTCTCCGCCGTCCCACGGAGGCCCCCGCTTTCGCAATTATAGCGCTTGGTTGGCAAATTGGGAGCCGAGGGCTTGCCCTGAAATCTCGGGCAGCAGATTTTTCTGTCATCATCCCAGCCGTGGCCCGTGTTCGTTCCCAGCCTGTTAAGATAATTGATGTCTCAGACTCCTGAGTTTGGGATTTTTTACATTGTTATGAGCATTTTGTCCGAGAATCAACATTTTTTAATAGAATCCAAAGGTCACAGGTCCTAATGTTTGTGAAAGTGGCACCCCAACTCAGGATGTGTGTAGTTTAGATGTGGAGCTATAACGACACGCTAAGAAAGAGATACAATATGTAAAAAATAAGTGTTGTCAAGGGTCTGTCTTGTTCTCCCCCTTCCTGGTGTCGGGCGACAATTAAAACACAAACTGACAATAACCCTGGCCTCCATAGACAGACTATGAACTGAAAATTAGAAACTTGTGGCCAAAAGGATCCAGGTTCAAAGCCTTATGCCTGTGAAAGGTGCTTTAGTGTGAGGTGTAATTTTACATTGCCCTGAAAAAGCGCGGCAGCTAAGGGAATTGCTACTGTAATGAAACATTGTCTCTCTGTCACACTGCAGAATCTGTCTAGCCTTAAACGCTTTGTGCTTCCCTTTGGGTCTCCTCCGGAGGTCAGAGGTCAGACAGGGATCCGTTTCAGAGAGGAGAGGCTTGGCGGCTCCCGCAGAAAGACGAGAGTGAAATGTTTGAAAAGGAGGAGAAACGGACCCTCCGGCGTAATTAGCCACGCCGGCTCGGAATGTGGCGAGCACCTGTACCACACTTTGATGCCGCAACATTACCGCAATTAGCAATTAGACCCTCATTATTTTCCTCAAAGCTGAGCCCAATTCGCCTCTGGCGGCTGAAACCGCCGAAGAACTGAAATCGCTCCCGAAATCAGCGTCGCATTCATCCTGCTTTCCGCCAACCTCTATTTATTTATTTATTTATTTTTTAAAGTGCGCAATCCGTTTTCCTCTTTGCGACCTGATGGGGCAGCGCTGCGCTATTCCGGCCCCCCAGGGCCACCTGTGGGGCCCCACCTTTGCTCCGTCAGGCATGTTCTGCTTTTCCCTCCCTGTAGGTGCTAGACCACGCGAGCGGGGAGGTCACCACGCGCTTCAGGGGACCACCTTCTCTCCACACCTTCAAATGCTAGATCCCACACAGAGTCGTAATACGGTCACACCTGTCGCTACCCACATTCGGGCTTTTTCAGTTAAGGCTCAATGAATACTTTATGAATAATTTATAGGATGTGACAATTTAGCTTAGAATGGAGGTAGTGTCGTGCATACAAAGGGCCAGTAATGAGCTGTTTTCTTGCACTAGGAGTTTGAATCAAACGTGCTATTCTGTGAATGAATAAATAAGTCAACGAGTTAAAATTAATTACTACCTAAATACTTGGCAGTCTTTTCTTTACAGCAACTTTGCTGGCATTGTGTTGGCCATTTACAGTCTGCTCACAAAACCCATAGTGCCTAACTCTTGATTTTAGCACGGGTGATAATTAAGTATGGGTTTGATGGCTTTGGCCTTTATTAATGTCCAGAGAAGCTGATGGGGGAAATGGACTGTCTACAGAGGGCAACCGGAGGTGAAGGAGGGTGATGCCTCAAAACGAGCTCCGTGTTATTATTCGGTTCTACCCCTGGGCAAAATGCTTCCGTTGTTTCAGTAAATTTCCAGCTGTATAATAAACTGTAAAACCCTGAGCTATGTCACCCTGGACAAGGACGTCCTCTACACGGTTGCGTTGCCGTTAATATTGTGTCGGGATCGAAATGGAATAAATGAAGCCAACACTTCCTGTGTGGCCCACAGTTATCTATTAGCTGGCTGTCCTTCGCAGTTAACCGGGTTGCTGCTACCTTTCGGCGACGTCCAAATGGTGTCGGCGACCGCTTCGCCCTACACCACAAGGACCGACCGATGTGACCGTTAATTTCGCCTCTTCTTTTGGGGCAATGTGTGTGCAGACGTCACTTATTCTCTCCCCGTTTACGTGCCCCGGGAGGGACGCCTTCAGTCCCGCGCCCGGCCTTATTCGTCAGCGGCCTCCGCGCCCCCCTGGTCACGGGCCTGAGCCTCGTCCTGCTCCCTGAAGACAAAGAAGGTGGAGCAGGACAGCAACAAAAGGGCTAATATATCTACCCTCGCGCATGGCGTCCGGGTGATGCCGCGGGGCACTCTGGTGAAGGCGAACAGCCCGCTTCTCTGGCGGAAGTCCGTCCGAGCACCCTCGCAATTAAGCAATATCTGTTACGGATCTATTTCAGATGCATTCAAAGAATGGTGGAGAATAACTTCCACCCGCTTGCAGAAGATAAAAAATGTAAAAATGGAAGCGATCTCCGGACGACACCTCATCCTATCATGGTGGGAGATTGTCGTTCGTTACCATTCCACGGGAAGCTATTTGCATTAGAAAGCCGCAATGAGCAGTTAATTAAAGTTAATCAGGGACAGTGCTCCTAATAGACGGCCTTGTTCCGAGGGTGGAGTGGGCTGTGCTCGTTAAGAACACCTTAAAGATTGTTAATTAGCAGCACTGAGGTGCCGCAATTGAGGCTCTTGCAAGTTTGACGGTTAATTACGGTTCCTACAGATATCGCCGAGCTGCTCCTGAACGGACGTCCCCGAGTAAGTGAGGGATATGTCTTCTGTTGGTCTACATTAATGCAAGAGTCTTTGTCTGTGTATAAATAAGACACCCACACCCAGCGTCCGCTATTGGTGGAGGGAGTCCCCACCTCCGTTCTTTAACCACTCGGTGTTCCTTAATATTCCGTACAAACAAATGGCACCGCGCCGTTTAGTGAAACATTAGTGTAATTAGTGCTTACAAATGTCTGCTCTGATTTGCATGTGCTTTTACCTGCCCTCAAGTTTTAAACGTGTTATTATACAGACTCCGGAGATCATGGCGTATTCCATCTTGTTCTGTTTCCCTCAATTCCCCATCACCCAGATTTCTCTCTCTCTCTCTCTCTCTCTCACCTTGGTCATACTTTAACCCATCGACTTTGCTGCAGTACAGGGGGGCAATCGATACCCGCTCCTCCTGCAATAACAAGACTCCCTTAGAAAAAGAGAGTAAAATGTAGAAGTAGAAACAAGCCCCGTTTTTCCCTTCGTTGGTCTCCTCCCCGTATCCACCAGGGACAGCTACTGGTGATGCAGAGGGAACACATTGTGACAAGGCCTTTATTAGGTTTTTAACTGCCGTTTTCTTCCCTCGAAACATACGACGCAAAAACATCTATAGGTCATTTGATACACAGGCGCTGGCTACACTTAAAGATTGATAAGAAGATGATCCCCTGTTGAGCTGACCAAAAAACACAAAAAACAGTCTTAGCTTGGGTTATAGTTTTCATGGTATTACCTCAGAACATGATGGGCTAGATCACGTAATCTCTAACACATGGCATTGTACACACAGGCGGACCTCTATCCCTTAAGGAAATGGTTTTCTCAATGTGCTTGTTGTGTACAAATGAAATGTGTTCTTCTCGGGCATTGTCTATTTCCATTGACACCAATGACTCGTGGGCATACAGCTCGGTCTGATGGTATGAGTGTACAGAACCCCTTTCTGTTCGTGTGGTGTTGATGAGGATAGCCAGCCAATAGGCTTTGCTCAATGTCAATGTGCTCTCGGGGAAGAAGGTTCTGTAAGACCTTTGGGTCTTCTGTGTTTGGGGCAAAAGGAGCATCCGTCATGTTGCCCTTAGCAATACCCTTTCCACCTGAACTCTGGCTTTAATTAGGCCTGCATAGGACACGACTTCTGTATTTTTAAATAATCGAATTAGGGCTTAGCGCTGTTACGCGCAAGCAACAGGAGGCGTAACAAATCCCGTTTGTGTCTCAAATCAGGAGATGCACGCTCTTTTCAATTAGATTTCCGCATAAAAGGATTGCTAATCCCTTCCCGTCTGAAAATCTGGTAATGAATTTCTTCACCCTCAAACTCTGAGCTGCAGCCGTGACCTATAAAGATTTTTTTTTTTAAATACGCTTGTGTTGTTTTATTATTATTTCAGAAAGCCCTGTCTGAAGTTTAATGGATGAAAATCCACTCAAGTCTAACAAGCCCCTCCCTCCCCCATCGCCCGGTTTTTGCGCAGAGGTTTGGGGTAGGAATAAAGCCCAGTTGAGCCCAGCTGTTTGCACACACAGCAGGGCAGGGTATTCACATTACGTCTCCGGGAACAGTTAGCCCATGATTGATGGGACAATAATTCAGCACGGGACGCCCATCTTTTGTCCGTGCGCATTACACTAATTGGTCCTTCCTAATGCCCCGCCCATACCACTTTCTCCCACCGCGTGACTGGCTGGCTAATGCTGCTAATAACCTTCACGTGAGCGTCGTCGCGGAGATGTGGAAGGCCCGGAGCCTACAGTCCTAGAGGTGATGCAATACATCACTCCAGGGCCAGCCCCGTTTGCCAGGGTGCACTTAAGAGTCGCAGTGACAAATGGTTCTTCCTCTCTCCCTCTGTTTTCTTGAATCATAAATGACATATTCAAATTTTTTGAAGTAAACATTTTTTTTATTCAGAACTCAAATGTAAGTAATCAGCAGCTGCAAATCAAACAGAAAGCTTGTTGAATGTTGACTGCGTGTGTGTACAGCTCTCGGAATCCGTACTTCCAAGGCAGACATTACACCTGTGATCGGCTTTCGCTCGCTGCTTTTCAAAAGGGTATGCAGAAATCTACGCCCATTCTTTTTGGAATAATTGCCCCATTGCTTTCAGGTCAGTTGATGTCTTGTGGGATCCAGATCAGGGCTGTGACTGGGCCACTCGAGGACATTCACTTTTGCTATCCTTAAGACACTTCAGATTAGCTTTGGCCTCGTGCTTTGCGTCATTGTCTTGCTGGAAAGGGATTTTTTTCTCTCTTTCCCCTGGGATTTTCTTGGACTTTGCTCCATTGCCTGGGTGACGCGATCTGTTGGGTGTGGACCAACATTTTACATTAATTACAGTTTTGTCCTGTCTGACAAAAAAAACTAAAACCTTTTGACACATCTATAGTATCTCTAAAATGGTTCTTGTGGACTTTATACAATGTTCAAGGTGTAAGACATCAGTTCTTCCTATTTAACTGTTCCAGTCCATTGTTCCTAGTGCAGCAGGCTAATTAGTGAACATTCTGGAAGAAGTGGACTGATTATGAAGAAAATGCACATTTTCATGTACACTGGGTTTTAGAAAAACTTCATGACGCACAAAGCGGAGGGGAATCAAACCAGTGCAGCCTCTATCATTTAAATGTAAAAATTATTTTGTTTAAATACTCTTAACCTTTCTGATTCCTGATTGTAAGTATCCAAAAACCGGCAATAATTGAAATAGATTCCCCCCCCCCCCTTCTGTCTTATCCTCAGTCTTGCTTCTGTAACCTATTGATGTGGTCTCCTTCTAAGTGTAGGGGCATGTTTAGAGGAGGCCACAGGGTTCACAGCAAGGGGCGGAGAGGGTCAGCCTTTGATTCATCACAGGGTTGCTCCACCTCAACCAAGGGTCAGCCAACCCAATACATGACATGTCCGCGGAGAGGGCGGATGCAAACTGCTGAACATCTGGTTTCTACCACAAAGCATTGCACTTATTGGGAGGGCAAAGGAGGTCCCTCTCCTTTATAACTTGTATTTGATTCTATAGCTTGTGAATTGAGCTCTGTCTTGAACCACGCGTCTTTGTATTCTGCTCAGAAGAAAACACTGCAGATAATGGAGAACGATTCACTTGTTATGAAAAGGGGTTTTTTTTTTTTCCTTGTATTTTTGACGTCTTGATGTCAGTGAGAAACTTGCAAGCTCTTCAAGCAAATACGTGCGTTCGTATTCATTCACAATTTAACGAATTGCAGCGGAACTCCGCTTAGTGCCTAGGTGTTCTTTCACTTCCTATCTCCGATTTTCCAAAGGCTGCACACGGAGGTCCAGATGGGCTATGAAGATTATCTGGTTTTGGTGCACTGAACGTAGCCCCCCCCCCAGCATGACCTCTGACCCAGACCATACTGCTGGGATTATATATTATATATATATATATATTCCCCCCGCTTTTTCGGAAAACCTCTGGGACCGCTCTGGGGAGAGCTGGAATCTGCTCCCGAGGAAATTGACAACTGGTGCTGTGATCACTGGGGTCCGTCACCCCTGGAAACAACCCAAGCATCTCCAGGCTCTGCATCAATTAGCTTGCCTAGAGAAACCCAGAGAAGGTAAAACTGATGAGGAGAGGAAATACCCTGCTAGCCATTGAGTCCCACCACTCCCAAAAGGGGCTTAAGGGGTTAAAACATTCTGATAAAGTAAACTCCATCTGTGGCCTGGCAGACCTCAAATCGCCTTCCTCCAGATTGGCTGAGATTTCAGATGTGCCCACGGATTCGCTGGATTTGGCTTTAGCGTGACCCATAGATATGGGAGGGTTGTATTTGGTTCTTCGCCTAAGCTGCACTGGTGTTTTAGTCTAGTATTACCCTAACCCTTACCCTTTGTTCCCGGTAGTTTAGTGGTTCAAGTTTTATTTGCCGTTTGCAAGAAGTACAAGTACGTTGAAATTCTTGTTCCTGCTCCTCGACTATTCCCTAACGGTCTAACCTAAATCCTATTAGAAATAGTTATAAATAAAAATACCTATATTATGCTAGTATTAATCTAACCCTAAACCCTTGGTTCCTAGTAGTTTAGCATTGTGTGCCGAGACTGGATGATTGCGTATTCTTATGGAAAATGCTTATTTTTGTCATGCTTCTAATAACAAAACTCACCGTTCGCTCTATACGATAAGCAAACCTTTGGACCTCTGTACCCAAGCAGCCTTTAAAACGTGATACTTGTTGCTGTGTTTTGTAGAGGAAAGAGCGTCCGTGATTCACGGCCTTCCAACCTGTCCTCTGGCCAAATAAGGTTATCACTTTCCACATTTTCTCTCTAAATCTCAGCCTCTTAGAGTGTCTTCAGCTGAGAGCCCTCAATTTCGAATCCTGCCACACAGGGTAATTACAGGGTAATGGAATATTCCGGACTGACCCCTTTGGGTGCGGTGTGAAAAGAAAGACCCGTTGTGAGGCAACACCGGGGCAGCTAATGAGATGCGGGAGGATGGCGCAAAGTTCGCGTGGCCGGACGTGGCCCGGTAAAGAGTATGCTTGCAATTAGCTCCATTAACCTTGAACCGCGGTGACACCTTCCGAAAAACGGCGAAATAAATTCGAGTGGGTTTCCAAAGGTCACGCGAGATTGCCGCGGCCGTGATGGTAGCGGAGATTTCACAGATTACATCCCCTCTTAAGCAGCGGCGTTGGGCGTTTTCCCGACTTGAAGTTCACGGATTTGTGACCAAAAGGGCACCCACGTAGCTTTGTGGCTAGAAGAGATAAGTTTACATCTTGCCGATTAATGGCTAAATTGATACAGGATACATTTAAACCAGCAAGGAAATTTAAATGACATTAAAACAAGAACATAGAGGAAATAGGCTGACGTCTTACTCATAAGAGAAACATGCATATTCAGGAACAGAAACGCATTAATCATGTTTATTAAACTAAAGCCAGTGCAGCTGAAATTAAATAACTGAGACAGAATTACTGGCCAGCTGGTTATACGTACCGTGGCGCACTATAGTAGGGATTTTGTGGATAAACGCAGTGTGTTAATTTAGGCACAAACCCAACCATAGGACGGCCTTCCATTCAACACCATCCTACATCGCCCTTCATCACCCTACGACACCCTACATTCATGCTGGGGGGTGATAGCATTATGATATGGCCATGCTTCTCATTAGGCTTGTCAGGACTAAAGGGAAGATAAATGGAGTAAAATACAGGAAAATCCTACAAGCCTGTTAAAGTAGTGGGACGAGAAGGCACCTTTTACCGTGACAACCTGAGCCAATCGCAGGGCCAGAGCTGCTCAAGGGGGGAGTGGCTTAAGAACAACAAAGTGAACGTCCTCGACTGGCACAGTCCTGGACCGTATGGAGACTCCAAAGCAAGGAATGAACATAAGCATAGGCTTTAACATTGCTTCTCTGTCCATAAGCAATCCGCTATCCTCTACCAGCCTGAGAGGGTTGAGTTTTTTTTCTTTCTTTTTTTCTTTACAGTTTTGTTTTTACCTCTTATACACCCTAAGAAGATGTCCACTTGAGCGTTCCACTTGTGAATTAAAAACATTTAGCTTAAAATGCCTGTTTTCATCATTTTAAGTCAACAAAAAGGTTCCATTATTGTGATGGTCTGACTACATATTCAGTGTACTGTAGTTTCACCCTTCGCATATTAGTTAATCAGGTTTATTTACGTTTTACGGACAGCTGGTGTGACGCATCAGTCAAATTCGAGCACAGCTTTTGGAATCCAGAGGACCTAGCGTATGTATAATTTTTTTCAGTCTGTATGAAATAATGAAAATAATGGGTGAAATAATTGGTTAACAATTCCGCTTTCCTCACATTCGTTGTTACATTTTAAGCGCACTGCTTTGGCAAACCACTATAAAAATGACCAGAATACGACATATTCTTGTGCAATGTCAACCGCAAGTTAAATCATTTTGAGAAATGGCCGCTTCAAGACAAGCACACTGGATCATTCAGCCGCACCAGCAACACAATTGGCAGTTATTAACAATCCAGTGGTCTTTCCAATAAGGTGTGATGACAGCCTTGTCGACCCTTAGCCAAAACGCCCCCGGACCTCGGTGCTGTTGTACCAGACCGATACGTTTTGGCATTTGTTTCCTTTTGCTAGTTCATGCTTGTTTATTCACACTCTGTGAATTTACTACTCCTCTGTCAACAACCTCGACAACCTGTTTATACACCCGCAGTTCCCAACCCAAGCTGGTACGTGGCGAGATTTCACCTTGCTTTTAATGAACTTATCTTTTTTTAAATAAAATACTGTAGAGCAATGCACCGACTACTGACAGCTGACTGACTGATCTGACGTCAGTCGTAATCTCCCGGCTGTCTGAAAAATCTGAGTGCGCCGGCGTTTCTCTTAATTCTTAATGAGTAAACCTAAAAGGCGAATGAAGGCACCCAATCCTGGCCTAGATAAATAACCATTCAAGACACGGTCGGCGTCTGCGAGGACGTCGCCAGACCAAGCGTGTCTCTGACTGGAGTCTCTTCACCATTAACTGCTGATTTCGTTGAGCCGCCCGTGCGATCCGCTGTACGACGGGTGTATGACGTGACTGAAGAGCATATCAAAAATAATGGCTCTCGAAGCGAAGCGTGGGGAAATCCAATTTCACATGGCCGTAATTGAAATTTATTTTGTCACCCAAGTTCCAGTCTGAATACTTTATTGGGTTATTTTAGGCATTAGGACATACTCGTTGTTCTTTTCGACAAATTTAACTTGATAGATAAATACATTTGAAGCTTTTATCTACGCATGAAAAGTCGCAGAGTTATTGAACTAGCTACATTTGTCATTAGAATAAGGTGATTCTATATACTAGACCGGACGTTATGATTTTTCACGTTATTCATTAATAACCAATGACTATGCTTGGTTGATCATTTAGGTGATGAAGTTAAATACATCTCACTACCAAAACTCTATTAGAACTTTTTGCTCCCATTTGCTCAGAGAAGTGGGCAGAGAAAATGTCCCGTGCCACACAGTGCAGCAACGTTCCTGCGTGATTAACCGGCCAAGGCGGGTAAATCGTGAGTTACTACACGCCCTCACGCCCGTCCCATCACTCCATATGGTCAGACACGGGCTTGTCTTAGGCGCTCTGACACCAATGTAACGTCCCGGGGGTTCCAGAGATTCAAACTCCGGTCCCCGCGTCACAAAACCGGGGTCGTCTCAGTCTTCGGGATCACAACGGTATTTTCATGCTTTCCAGAACGTGTCTCTACCCATACCGATAACGCAGTTTGGATCTCGAGGACGTTATTGTGACGGACCTTTATTTGTGATTTCGGTTAACGATACGATTGGGTAATTTCAACGCATGAAATGCAGATTTCAGTTACACGCCATAGGTTTTTTTATGCTCCAGAACTACCGCCATCAAGTGATAGAAACTGCTGTCGCCCATCCCAAAGGGACCGCGTTTCCCGTATAACGCTTGCCGAGTGGCAGCTTTAAGTCTGGCGAAAACGCTAACGTTGGAAACACGCGACCGTAAAATCGCCCTTCACACTCGCTGGCCACCGCGGGAGCGTTAAAGAGCAGAACGAACCACGATCCCACTCCGTACCGTTGCCACAGACGCGTACAGAACCAACGTGGACATCCAGTCGAATTAGCGTGGACACTGAGGCGTGATGACACCAGATTAGACAAGAAGCTCCAACGCGCCTTGAAAATCCCTTGTTTACGACTGGCATCTGACAAGGCTTCTGGTTCAGACCCATCCGAATTTTACACTCTGAAACGCATCAGTCTGAAAGAAAATTTACACCGATATGCACCAGCGACTTTTTTATTTTCTCGTCGGAAGACGAAGCTCCTGGGATAGAACTGCTTGGTTTGGGGAAGGTGAGGTTGTTTCCACGTGAAACCAGCCAGCCGTGTAGCTGGTGGCTCAGGAAAGGGGACTTACAGCGGGAGCCGGTGAAGTGTATCAGTAATCAATCATGAGTTAAGTCTCAAACTGTCTGTATTCTTGTGATTAATTCCTGCTTAATTATCAATGTAGTGGGCGCCTGGAACCCCACCCCCCCTCTCGTGTTAGATTGCAGGTTAATGGTAGAAACCATCTCTTCAGATCTCTTCTATTTGGCTGGAGTAGTTTTGGCGCTGGATATGTTTTTTTCCATCCCTCGTGAACCTCCTCCCCCATCCATCGTGTAAGGGACGTGGCAGATCTGCGCAACATCCCACTTTGCTGTCCTGCTGTATGTGTGTTTTTATGTGATTTGGTCCCCCCCCCCCATCTCTGTCGGTGCGGACAGTGGCGTGCATTGTGCTGTGGCCCCCCTTGTCTGTACGAGTAGCGACGGGATTCTCCCAGGCATCGGAAGGTGCCATCCTCCCTCCTGTGATCCGTCCCAGAAATGAAATGTGGATGGGCGCAGACATCTCCGTGCACGGTGCGTCACCACCCGACTCGAAAATGGCCAAGACAGCAAGTGGGCCCCAGTAAGTCCGCCGGGAGAAATGTGTTTGGGACCGGGTCCTGACCAAAATCAAACGTTTAAGAATCTGTCGAACTTACAGCGGTGTAAAATGTGATGATTTGAACGGGCCGGGTGTAGGTTGGATGGGAGAGGATCTGTGCAATAGGTAAGGCGCAGATTTTTCTGCACATCCCGCTGGCTTTGGAGGTGAATTACTGAATAATGTGCCAGTATAGAGGATTGCGCTACGTGCCAAAAATCTGTGGTTTGTTGTCTTATGCAGATGCTAAAACAACAGAAGTGGGGAAGCAAATGGCAGGTCTAAAAAAAAAAAATTCTAAATAAATTGCGGTCGCCTGCAAGCAGATTAGTCCATTCGTTTGTCGGCAAAGCAAGACCCTGTTTCATGAGACGGTTTTAGAAGGCTGCCAACAAGCTTATCGTCCGTTTATATCCTCTCCAGAAATAAAAACAAATTTAAAAAGCAAAGCACAAAGCACAATTGTTCTAATCCTTCCGTTGTACGCGCTGTTGTTTTTCTGAAGAAATGCAGATAAAAGCAGCGCTAAAATGATGTATAATGGATAGCTGGCAAGCGGGGAACCGGAACCAAAGTTCGGATCTCCTCTGAGAGCTCACGTTCTGTGTTCTGCAAACCGTGAAAGGCAGGCACATTTTGTCTTTCGGTATCTTCTACCGGCAGAGACTGGGGAGGGGAAGTCCCCTTCTCCATTAGCTGGGCCGCTGCCTGAATAACCCCCCCACCCAACAACACATTTTAATGTATTATCCAAAATTGGGGTGGATGGGGCCTGACAAAGCGTTGCCTCGGTGACGTGGTGGCCCCCTCTGCTGCCTGATCACAATTGATGGATGACCACATTGCGAAACGCTGACAGCCTGGTTGCCTGACCTTTGCCCTCTGCCGGTTCAACCCTTGCGAGTGTGAAATAGCCAATTACTGCGAAGCCAGCCCAGAGTAATTGGCCAATGACAAAATTGCTACTGTGGGACGCAGTGGTCCGGGGATGGAGGAGGGCCAAGATAAAGTTCTTCCGAAAACAGCTGCTCCCAATGTGGGCCTGTGATGCTATTGGATGATTAGGAAAAGGGGATCAAGGTTTTTATTCTTTTGACCACTGTGGTCCTGCCTCGTATTGACGCAGAGTTTATGATCCATGATACCAGCATCCTACACAGGGGCTAATCAGGGAAATAAATCCTGCTTTTAGAGGCTGTTAACTGAGTAACAGGAGTTAACTGAGTAACAGGAAGGCCTGTGGCTACAAAAAAAAAAAAAAAAGCACTAAATTTGTTGGGTTTTTTTCCTTTTTCTTTCTGGGAATTGAAAGTCATAAGCTATTACATTTTCCAGCCATTCGCTATTGATGTAACAATTTGTCATTATGAAACGGTTGGAAAATTCCTACATTTCAAATCAAATGATCGCAGGTTATATACGACTTCGTCAATTTGAACACGGGAAGTGCCTCTGAGATTGCTGGCGGTTCTCCGTGACGTTAGCGTGTGTACAATCAAACGGGCCGGTTCTCCTCTCTCTCTGCACTTTTCCGAGGGAGGCACGGTTTCATGGAGTTTCCTGGTCTCCAAAAACAACGAAAAAGAGGATTTCGTTGACCAGGCGCAGAGGTAGAAGTTTACGTTAAATGCTGGGCTGACGTCATCGCTGTGAGGTTGTTCCTCTGGTTACGGATTTTGCGCGGTAGTTGCCGCGAACGTGCCAAACGTCTGTGTGGTGACAAGTCACGGGCTGCACAGCTGGAATACGGCTGCATTAATTAGATGCACTTAGTTTGCGACCTGATGTCATTTGTTTCAAATTGAATTTCATTTGCATTTCTATGGGCACCAGATTGGGAGCTTCCATTTTTCTAAATCCCTTTCCTTCCTCCCAATTCGTTTAGGGGAACGAACAAAATTTTTTTAATGAAACCTTTCTTCATTTCATTAAAGCATTTGCTCCTGATGGCCACTTGTAGTTGCCACGCAGATTGGGTCACGGTTTCCATGGTATTTATAAATGAGTGGCGTCTAATGCACCCTGCAGTATAGATGGGGCTTGTGAAATGATACCAATGTGGGGCGTGTTCAGATATATACCAGCCATTCCAGTCTCACTGAGGGGTTTTGTTTTATGTGTTACATCACCGTTCTGACGCTCGCGTTCTCAGCCCTGACGGAAGAGCATGTGAAGGTTGTAACCGGTAAGAGGTCAGGAGGTCATCTCTAACACGCGGCTGCTGGTTACGCCTGGTCACCACCCACGACGCTCCGCGGTCGAGGAGTTCCGTCTTCCCTTTATCCACAGTTTGTTTGCGCTCAAGACAGAGCCTGCCACACCAGTCTATCGTTACGGCGATTAAGTCTAAAATAACGACCTTTGCGCCCTTGAAGCCCTGGCTATTGCAGCGGAGAAGATTGGCTTCCTTCCTCGATTAAGTGCTGCTGGCTTTGGCTGGCGAACCCAAAAAAAAACCCCACAACCCTGTGTGCCGGGCCGGGCCGGTAGCTCTCGGCTTGGAGGCACACGTAGGGAAGCAACGGGACCTGGGATCTGGGGGGCGGGGGTTTTAGATGGTGCAGGTGGTGCATTTAAACAGTAGCTGAGGAATGATCCCTGACCCTTGGATGACCGCCACACCCCTCTCCCTAAAAACAATTACAGGCTCATCTGTATGGTCATTATCTTTTTATTCTCATATAGTGTCGAACGCGAGGGCCTTGCATGAGTGTGGTCTCCTACTCAAGCTAGAGGAAGTTCTGTGAGGTTCTGTGATTCGGGTAGCGCTGTTGAGTGCAGGCAGCTATAAACGCTGGGGTGAATCGGACTGGTCATGGAGTTTCAGACCGACTGGTACCGGTGTTCTGGGTTTGGTGGAACTGACTGGTATTGTGATCGGGGAGTTCAGAGGTCTGCGTGGTGTGAATCTCAGCTGTTGAAGTTGCCTTGGAAAACGCTGAATCATTCAGGGGGGAAAAAAACTGGCTTTTTTATTTTGATTTTTTATGCCTGTGCAGAAAGTGGGCTTTGTACACTGGTACTCCATTTAGACACATCCATTAGTCCATTCAAACTAGACGCACCACTGGAGTCTCTCCACACGAATCTCCCCACAACAGGCTTTGCTTTGCTTTGCTCCAGTTACACGTCCGGTAATGGCCAAGCCACGTAAATCTCTGTTAATAAGAGCAGCACGAGGTGCACTGTAGTTCGGTGACTGCAGGTGGCAGGTCGTTTTTAACACGGCTTGTAAATGTAAAACGCTGTGTGGAAACGCCGCCCTGCTGGCTTTGCGCCTGGTGTGACAGTCGGGACGTGGTACGGATAAATCTTTTTTTTTTTTTCTTTCGTTTCTGAGACCTTGTGCTATCAGGTCTTTATTCAGTTCCCATTATAAAATTAAACCGCAGAACTTTTACGTTTACCAGGCAAACTTGAGAAGTCGAACTGTGTGAAGATGTATATTAAAAACTGTGGCGTCTTCCGACATTGCACTGCCCTGAGTGCGCATCTTGCCGTGGTGATTGTTGTGTAGTTTTCTGTAAACCTGGCTGATATCTGGTCTGCATGTTGGGCTTCTCTATGCTACGGTGGTTTTGGGAGTTTTTTTTCTTGGTTTCCTCTATGCCTCACATCGCTCTCGAGAACCTTCGGAAAATCCCAGGCTGCTGAGAGGCCTGTTAACGAGACCCGGTTTTCTCTGTCTGTAACCTACCATATGGACACCGAGAGAGCCCTGTGCGAAATTGCCCCTAATTACACAGATAGAAGCGTCTCCAGTAACGGTCAAGTCTGAAAAAGTCTCGGATGAAAAACATACCTCTGAACTGTGATCTTTAGCTGAGAGTGGTGAACTTAACAGGGTTGATGGGAAGCTATCACATGAAATCATGAAAAGGACCGTTCCTGTAGAAAGTGTACAGTTGTGTCAACCTTCTTTCTGAAGGTTTCATTTTCAACCCAGGTGATGTGAAAGATGACCGACAGCGAGCCTTTCTTAGCGAGATATGTTGTTTTTTTTTAAACGATTGTCATCTGTCAGACGTGAAGCCGGCAGCAACAGCTTTTAAACTGTGGCGTGATGTTTATACAGATTTATGGTTTCTGAGAGTGTAAGGTAATTATAGAGGTGTTTACAGATAATCAAGGTTGGCTTCCAGATGAAGATTTGGTTTTAACTGTTATGAGTTAGTTATGACAACTTGAAATGTGTGTGTGCGTTTATCCCTATGATACAAGGCTCTTGAATAACAGGCGATTTAGCAGAAATCTGGTATGATTTAGAGAAAGTACTAAAAATCCTCTTTTGTTCCACAGAGCATGGAGCATTTCCTTGGCCTTGGGGCAGATGAACACACACAGAAACCACTTCCACCTGCACTTTCCCAGCAGAGCGCTGACCCTGCTCCATCACTGGCTTGCAATTAGTTGCCAATAAGGGTCCGCACTAAATCTCACACCGGCGAGGGTAGACCACGCGACCAGGCCTCAGATGCAGGTCTAAATGAAACGTATTGGTGGAAGAGAGGGGGGGGCGCGTGACTTCAGTATCGGTCGTGCGTGGAGCTATACAGGGTTTTAGGGGGCGGGGGGCGAGCAAAGGCGTCCTGACTGATAGACGATGCGTCAGCCTGTGTTCCCTGCACGAGACTCCGCCAGCCGCAGATCCCACGCGAGGGTCTTGTGGCCTCTCCTCTATGCCTTGTGCAATGACTCGCTACACAAGCCTTCGCTGGTTTCAGACTGGGTAACATGGTGTAACGCTCTTATTTAAAACGGTGTAACGCTTTTAGGTCTTCTCTGCCCCTCCTAACAGGCTTGGTTCCCCCCCCGTGCCTCTCTCTCCTGCACGGACCAGTGGAGACCCGCTTGTTGCTCTCTCTGCGCCGGTCGTACAGCGGCTTTCCGGCTCGTACCCGCCAGCTTACAGCCAGAGACGGCGCTGTCCGATCTCTGCACCGCTCCAAGTGCGTTTATTACTGCGCAACGAGAAGAGACAGCGTTTATTTGTCCCCGTTGGAGGCTGCCACAAACACTCAGCCCGTTTTGAACCAGCAGGGGGTAGATTTCAAAACGACTCCCTCCGCTAATGGATGGATGAACTGGGGCCAAAATGAGATTGCAGTGAGGAGAAAATTGGATCCTAATGTTCCCAGCCTGATTGCGAACCTCTGTACCGGGCACTGAAATGAATGTTGCATAAACTTAATGGTCTAATAACTAGGTTATTAGCAACTTGCAGTACTTTTTCATAAATATTGTATGAACTTATAACTGTATAACTACCGATAGATGTTAACGAGACCCGTCTTGTGTCAGACAAAAGGCGTAGCAATGTTTGCGGAGGTCTGGGGTAACCCAGACGTCCCACACGTGGTCCGAAGATGGCTTTGGGTAACCCTTACCCTTTTTGCTGTCCATTCCATCTGCAGGCCTAAATTAAACCCAAGCTTCAGTCCAAAAACGTCCACCTGCCTGTTCTGGAGTTTCTAAGAAAGTGTCCTGTTGCTGTCATCGCTGAGTAGTGACGTTAATCCACGTGACGGAAAGGCCTTGCGTAGTTTAGCACTGCTGTTATTCTGTGTGTTTGAATCCAGATCAGGCGCTCTGCCCCTGTGACTAGCTTGCAGACACTCCCCGGGCTGGTGTGGGGTTTCTCCCGGGGCTCCGGTTTACTGGGACTGTCCTGAACTGGAGCGTTTGTGCACAGAACCGGCAGGGGGTGGACCGGTTTCCTCGTCCCTCCTCTACATGCGTTGCCATAAACGCGCTCGCGGAGATCCGGTCCATAGGCAGGCTGGTGTCAGTACAGGATTTCAGTAAACGCGTTCTCCTTTCCGCAGAGCTAGGGAAAGATTGAGTACATGGGGCGTGAGTGGCGAGTTGCTCTGGGCTGCTCCCCGAGTAAGCGTCTTGCGAACCAAAAAAAAAAAGAGCTCTTTATCAGCTCCATCAAGCAGCATGGTTGCCGCGGCAACGGGAGGCTGAATCGCCCGTTTGGGGGAAATACTCGCAGGACCCCGCACTCCATCATCCGACATTCAGTAATTTTGTGTTCACAATAACCTGAGAATCAAGCCCCCCTCCCAGACAGACATTGCTGCTAAAGAGTGCCCCGTTTTTTGGATAATTTTTTTTTGTCTCTTGCAAAAAAAGGGCTATTCACGGGTGAACAAGTCGCTAACAGACAGTCCTGTTTACGGCGATGCTTATCACTCTACTGCTGACATAAACAAACAAATACCCCATGCAAAAATAATATAAGATCAGCTTTTATAGCCTAGGTTGTAAAAGAGTTCCTACAAAGTATATGCAAAATTGCAAAAGAACACTTGGAACACTAGCCGTAATTTGAAGACTAAGCGATATTTTCGCCGTTTATAACCAGACTCGGAGGTGTCACTGCGAATGAATAATGCGTGAAGCACGTGTGGGCTAAATGGGATCTCTGCAGCTCTTTCTGCTTTTATAGCGGCTTGCTAATGTAAATGTTGAGCTGTGCCCGTTCTGAGACTATAAATTTCAGCGGGAGAAAGACTTGGCGGTACTTTGTTTGTTTGTTTATTGTCCAGTAAAGCAACGGAACAGAATGACATTATAACGATGCGGATCGCAGAGAGACCCAGAGAGATCGGCGCCTTTTTGTCCTTTGGTTGCTGCACTTTCCGAGAACGACATTTGGCCTTTCAGCGAGCGAGGGATGGGAGCGGCCTCGTAAGCTAACCCCTCTCCCCTCCCTTTCTCTGGTTCTCCATTAGCATATAAAACAGAGAGGTCACTTGACCCCTCTTGCTTTTCCGACCTCGGGTCGGAGTACACTCAGTGTCGTGACCTTGAACTCATTTTCAAACAAGCAATATTCTGATTGTTTAACACTTTGATCCAATCACTCGCCCCAGAGGGCCTCTGCCTTGTCACGGGGTTCCCGTCTCGCGTAACAGGCGGCGAAACCAAATACGTTTGCACAGTCAGGGATCGATGGCGAGAAAAGCCTTTGCTGAACTCGGCGTCACGAGTTTTGAAGGATGTCCACATTAAAAGTGTTTGCCCGTGCGGGTTTCCATCCAGTGCTGGCATCAGCATTTGCGTCGCTTGGTCCTCTACAGGGGACAGGGGGCGGGTGACGAGGGATGGAGGACAGGGGACAGGGGACTTATCACAATGTCCTCTGGATTTCCCGTCCTATAGATCTGTTTTTTGTTTTTTTTCTGGAGCTGAGATGAACAAATCTGTCATATCTCTGAAGAGTAATGATGGTATTGACGGCTCCTCTACTGAGCAGCAGACACAAACCCTGAAATCAATCTGACTGTTTTACCGAGCAGCAGACATAAACCCTGAAATCAATCCAGCGGGTGTTCTACTGAGCAGCAGACACAAACCCTGAAATCAATCCAACGGGTGTTCTACTGAGCAGCAGACACAGACCCTGAAATCAATCCACGGGTGTTCTACCGAGTAGCAGACACAAACCCTGAAATCAATCCAGCGGGTGTTCTACCAAGCAGCAGACACAAATCAACCCAACGGGTGTTCTACTGAGCAGCAGACACAAACCCTGAAATCAATCCAGCGGGTGTTCTGCTGAGCAGCAGACACAAATCAACCCAACGGGTGTTCTACTGAGCAGCAGACACAAACCCTGAAATCAATCCAGCGGGTGT
>JAOVYW010047432.1:6061-24925 GCA_025775045.1 Hiodon tergisus
TATTACAGTTACAGCAATAGGGACTGCATTTCACAAAGATTCATAGTCATACTCTTAATTATAAAGTAAAGTAAAAACATTCTGGGTGTTTGGATGGTATATTAAGACAAAGCACTGTTTGACTGGGGATCACAAACATTTTTAGTGTTTCCTTGGGGGAATTTGCTGACTGTAAACTCTGTTGAATGGCCCCACAAACTCGGCATTGGTCAGTCTGACCAGGGTTACCCAAAAAATGTCCCCATGGAAAACCAATATTATTGGCGTGACATTCATCATTAAACAGAGCAAGGGCAGTGAAATATTCATGGGCAGCAAGTTTGGGCTCCGTCCTGGAATATTACAGATGGACAAACGCACCCCCACGAATGCATGGTCCTGATGATTACCGGGATGAAATCAAGCGTATCAGATTTTTAGAAAATGAAGGAACGCTGTGATAGTGAAAAGTGCCGATCTATCATAAAATATGAAATATAATTAAAGTGCGTGGTCCCCCAAGGTAAAGTGGCTCTGACCGTCTGGAGTGACACTATTATGAAGTGTCAGGAGGTGACAATGAGCTTTCGATGTCACGGGAGAAAAGACACTGACTGTGCTCATTTTACTCCGCTGTTTTAGGGATTTTGTGTCAAGGGAAGGCACAGCAGTTTAGCACATCCCAGAGAACTTGTCCTGGTCAGTTATTTATTGCTGTTTGACTGTCATCCCTCTCAGGGCTGGACTCGGATAAAAATGGGACACCAGAGGACAGGGAAAGAAAAGAAAAAGAGTGGCTAAAAAACAAAAAAACAGAGGATTTCAGCCCATAAAGTGGATGATATGTTACAAACCCAAATTTTCTTATTTACATAGTTACGTATTTATTTAATGAATTTGGTCCTGGTAGTCCCTCTTCTCTTTCCCAAGTATGTCACAGGACTGGGAAAGGCATTCCCTAACCCTAACCCCTAACTCTAACCCTAATAATAACTCCTAACCCTAGCCATAACTCTAACCATAACCCCTATTTCTAACCCTAACCCTAACCGTGACCCTAACTCCCAACTCTAGCCCTAACCGTAACGTAACCCTAACCCTAATTGTAACTCTAACCGTAACTCTAAACCTAACCTCAACCCCGAACCTCAACCCTAGCAATAACTCTAAGCATAACCCTAACATAAAAACCTGTCTCTGCTCACATTTTTTCCCTTTATTAATCCCACGTCCCATTTAATTGCTAGTATGTCAATATACATGTAGTGTCTTTGTAGTTACTTGTCGATTACAGCTAATTTAAAGAATTCTGTAACAGATTGCATTGGCAGACATAGACAGGCTGTGCTTTCCTACATAAATCTTTTGCTATTGACTAGAATGTCAACAACAACCAGCTCAATGTATTTTTAGAGCTTTCTCGGAAACAATGAGAATTATACTTTGGAATAATGTAGTAACTTTTAAATGGGCAGTTACACATTTATAATTATCAAAATGAAACAATACAAGACATCCCATGAGAAACAAAGGTGAATGGAAGGGAGGGTCTGTCATGACTGCTTGAGTCTGACACTGTGAGCAGGAAGCTGACAGTAATGCTCTCAGACAGTGTTTGACACTCTCAGAATGTCTCAAAGGCAGAGAAGACACTCATTTTAGTTCGGTACACAAAGACGTCGACTTAAAGCTACACACTGGCTTTGAAATGTCAGTCACCCAGAGGGAAAACCAAGGGATGTTTACTGTTTGTTTCTATTAGCCACCACGGCTGTCAATTCTCCATAGAACTGGGGGCTCCAGAGATGTTGGAAGATGATGAGATTTTGCAACCTCCAGAATAAAATTTCCCTTCAACATTGTAGCTAAACATAATTTAACCTGTTCTTTTCTTGGCACATGAAGATGAAACAAAGGAAGTTACACTATTCATTGGAATAAAATGACATCATTGATGCAGTCATGTGAGGCATAGCCATGCAATGATTCGTTGAATGCTTCAAATAGATGTTTTTGGCATATAAACGAGAATAAACTTGCTTCTAGGGAAATGAAAGAGTAATTGGAAACTAACATATCCCATGAAGCCATTTGTTGGAGGCTAACAGCCTAAGCTGACCTCATGCAAGGGGGTCATGACTTTAGAGTGCGTGTCCATGCAATGTTTGCCTGTCAAATGAGGATGTATATAATATGTTTTCCAAGGCCGACATCCCCAGCAATTTCCATGTCCTTTCTCATCGGCTGCCAGCTTCACATTTATATTTGCAGTATATGGACAAAAGTATTGGGACACTTACATATTGCACCTACAGGAGCTTTTATGACATCCCATTCTAAATCCATAGGCATTAATATCGAGTTGGTTCCCCCTTTGCAGCTATAACAGCTTCCACTCTTCTGGGAAGGCTTTCTACAAGATTTTGGAGTGTTTCTGTAGGAATTTTTGCCCAATCTTCCAGAAGAGCATTTGTGAGGCCAGAAACTGATGTAGGACGAGAAAGCCTGGCTCACAATCTCCGTTATAGTTCATCCCAAAAGGTGTTCGATAGGGTTGAGGTCAGGGCTCTGTGTGGGCCAGTCAAGTTCTTCCACACCAAACTCATCCAACCATGCCTTTATAGACCTTGCTTTGTGCACTGGGGCACAGTCGTACTGGAACAGAAACGGGCCTTCCACAAACTATTTCCACAAAGTTGGAAGCATATGATTTTGCGAAATGTCTTGGTAAGCTGAGGCATTAACATTTCCCTTCAGTGGAACTAAGGTTCCTGGGCCAACCCCAGAAAAACAACCCCATAGCATTATCCCTCCGCCACCAAACTTTACAGTTGGCACAATGCAGTCAGGCAGGAAACGTACTCCTGGCATTCGCCAAACCCAGACTCGTCCATCAGACTGCCAGATAGAGATGCATGATTCGTCTCTCCACAGATCACGTTTCCACTGCTCCAGAGTCCAGTGGCAGCGTGCTTTACACCACTCCATCCGACGCTTGGCATTAGGCTTGGTGAATTAAGGCTTGCATACTGCTGCTCGACCATGGAAACCTATGCCACGAAGCTCCTGGTGCACAGTTTTGTGCTGACGTTAATGCCAGAGGAGGTTTGGAACTCTGCAGTTATTGAGTCAGCAGAGCGTTGACGACTTTTATGCACTATGCGCCTCAGCCCTCGGCAACCCCACTCTGTAACTTTACGCAGTCTGTGGTACCTTAACACTTCCATTTTGCAATAATACCACTTATCTAGGAGGGAAGAAATTTCACGAACTGACTTGTTGCAACAGTGGCATCCTATTACAGTACCACGCTCAGTGAGCTCTTTAGAACGACCCATTCGTTCACAAATGTTTGTAAAGGCAGACTGCATGGCTAGGTGCTTAATTTTATACACCTGTGGCAATGGGACTGAACGAAACACCAGAATTCGATGATTAAGAGGTGTGACCCAATACTTTTGTCCATATAGTGTATGTCCCAGTCAAAGGCATTGAGATCATGCTAGCATGCTAGCGTACCAGATTTAAGGCACAGCCCACTTACGTTTTCTTGATGAAATGATTTCTGGGAAGGAAAATATGTTTTTCACACACCATTCACAGAAATTTTAAAGGGTCTTATACTTTGGTTATAATATATTTTTTATGTTTATTTCTATTATAACAGTTATAAAATGATATAAAATATATAAATATATAAATTGTGGAAAATGCCATAAAAACATATATCATTAGCCTAGACGAGTTAGCTTGAGTTTTTTTTGGAGAATAAGACGAGTTAACTTGAGTTCTTTCAGAGAATAAGAGTAGTTATCTTTAGTTCGTTCAGAGAATAAGACGAGTTAACGTGAGTTATTTCTGAGAAGAAAGAAGTACAGAGAGAACGTGGGCTAGAGCCTCCTGGTTCACCACTGTTCTGATGGTTTGCGTGAGAGCCCTTCTCAGGGGCTCTGTCAGTGCTGCATTATTCAGTTGCATGTCTGAAAGCTGCTATTCTCTATGTTTAATTGTTCTAACTTGCAGAAACGTTTAGCATTGTTCCTATAAAAGGGTGGCCTGCACAACTGCTTAGGTGTGTACAACTGGTCAGGGATCCCAGATGACTTTACACTGGGGAAACCCAGATAGAAATAATCTGTTTCTTCTGGAATCTCATCCATGTGCCCAGACATAGCAGAGAACTTTAAAACACAAATGTTTTGTAAAATGCTTAGGCCCTAATATGTTTCTTAAGATATAAAGTTTCTGTTGCACTGCTCTTCTCCTAATGCTGTGCCACATAGAGAGATGAAGGGGAAAAAAACCACCAAGTGAAAATCAAGTTATAGCAATATAATATTTCCACTAGAGAGGTCAATCAGAATTCTTATTGTTACGATCTGTTTATTTGGTTGACATCTTCATCCAGTGTACAGAAGACCATAGAAGACACAGGATTCTGGCTCAGGAATAAGTACAAATCATTTTGAGGACTGAAGTGACCTGCTTCCTGCTACTTTACAAAATACATGGTATAATAAAGAAGTGCATTCATTCCACCTGGATGTGAATTGGGGTTGGATGTTAATTATTATGTGTTACATACTGTTGTGAACCTTCCATTTAAGACTAAACTGATCGGTAGCTAGAAGACAACTGTCAGTCCAGGCTATCCAAGATTGCAAAAGAAAGAATATTTGAGAAACAAGCATGTCATGGTTGCCCTATAAGAAGTTGAATATAATTTTACTGGAAAAAATGTATCTACTATGAAAAAATCTATTCTTTCTGATACAATGTCTTCATGCCAGAGAATTCATTTAAATGTATTTCAGAAGCACCTCCCATAAGCACATGGATAGATTATCAAACAAATATAAAACTAAGTGGTGCATTAGTCCCAGAGGATTCAGTGATTGTTATGAATATTTATTGACTTGTAAATATCAATAGTAATTGGCAATTATGACTCATCTTACAACACTTATTTACACTGTTGCTGTATCGTTTTTCCCCTGGAAGCTTCTGCCATGCAAAATTCCTTGTATGTGTAAGCACACTGGGCAATAAAGCGAAATTCTATTCTATTCTATTATAATGATCTTTGCAACACCACATGATGTTTGATGGTTATGTTTTCTGCAGGATTTTGTAGAAAAGACAAAATAGATACATTGGCAACACTTATAAATGCTATTGATGTTTTTAAAAAAAACATGCGATGCTTCAGAATGTTACAATGCACTTAAATTGCATTAAAGATTATTAAAATAAAATTTAAATGTCATTAAAATATGTTTTACATATCCCAATGAAACATTTCTAAATGTTTCTAAAAAGTATGTTTTTATGACTACTGATGTTCTATTGTTACTGAGTACTTAGTTATATTTTTTTGTTTCTGAACTACTAATACAACTGTCCTAAACAAATTAATATGAAGTGTTACAGATGTATCAAAATCAAATTTTCTGCCTTTGACCACTGTAGTTTTACTATTTGGTTTTTATAAAAGATTAATTCTCTATGTCTCCATGCCGTCTCCGTGTCTCCGTTTCTCTGTGTGTCCATATCTCCATGTCTGCATTTAGATTTAGAATTTTGAGTCACTGGTACACTGGTGTAGAAATTATTATTTTTCCGACGCAATATTGTTTAACAAATTGAACTACTACTAAATCCTTCTGCTGTGTACAGCTTATATCTAACATTTAGCCAGAGAAAGCAATGTAACTTTTATTTCAGGGACCAACAGTAAAATTTGTTATTAAATGCATACTCCAACAAGTGGAGAACCAATAAAAACAGAACTCTGATCAAGCCCGTGTAAGCACCTTATCACAACCAATGGAAGACGGCCGTCCTAAATTCAGCTTGTGTGGAACAACCTTTCCTTTGATAAACACCTTCCCCCCAGTTGTCTGAGAAGCTTTTGTCAGGTATCAGTGGTTGCTGTTCTCATACCTGATGGGAGGTTATACAATGGTAGAAACAAGATACAGTCCTACATTTGCTTAAACCGTAACAACAGAACAGGCCTGGTTACACACTTTACAGCTTTGTGGGTACGGGAACAACCCTCTGTCCTTCGGCGACCTGATATAGGTAATATGTCTGATAAGAGGTGAATTCTTGAAAGGCCGCCCAGTGGAAATGTTAGGGAAATGGAAATGAAAATGAAAAACATTGACAAGCCAGAATGCAAATATGACCCAAAGTGCAAACATAGCAACTAACGTTTAAAAGAAAAAAAATACCCAGATGCTAATTGATACATCTGCATTGATTACACCAGGGATTGAAGGTTTTGGTAGTCAACATGAAAATCTGCAGATCAGCATGGTTATGCAGGATCAAATTGATTTATGAAAGCAACCTACATTTTGTTCATGTAAGCAATTGCCAATTTTCCAAACTAAACATAATTCTGGGCATGGTTGTAGACAATTACGTCTCATCATAATTTTTCACATTTTCATCAGGAATGTGATGAAAAAGAATATGCATTTATGTAACAATTATTTTGATTGTTCCAAAATTCCAAACTATATATATGTATATTTATCTGCACACAATCATATTTACTTTTGACAGGTATTTTTATCTCTACAAATCCAATTTTACCAGATGCAACTGCCTTCATGAACCAACAGTGTTTTACTTTGTAATTAAGTGCACATAATGAACTTAAGAAGATTAGCACGCTTGTTTAATAATCAGTAAACACCAGGGAGACAGTTTCTATCCAAAATAAAGTGAAGCATTAAAATACATTAAGGCATTACTCAGAATTTGTATTTCACCAAAATCAAAGATCCCGTTAAGCATTGTGCCTGTGCAGCAATTATAGGAGACACATCAAAACGCACTAGGATTTAAAACGCAACGTACATTTAAAGGACCATTAATGACCTGTTTTTTATTTACGCAAACGATACATTACTGATTATGAAATGTTTCAGTTTTTCCAACAAACATATAATGCCCTGGCATCATCATGGCTATGATGTAAAAACACATATTGCATATATGTAATCCAGGGGCCATTCAATGATTGTGAGAGACTATAAAATCACTGTTCTCTATTACACCGGTAATTTATGTCCTGAAGGTACGCCTGTTTTCTGGACAATGAATGGAAATGCGCCTTGTTATGCAGTAGTAGAGTATAAAGGGCGTTCAGAGACCAAATTAAATAAATGGCTAATTGAAACATACACTCAGTGTCTAGCATTACAATAAATCAAATCATTTCACGTGGTTCATTTCATTGGTCTGGTTTTACAATGCAGATCTCTGTGTATAGTTTAAAGCACTTATTTTACAAAGCAGTAGCTTGCAGGGTATTCCTTTTTATTTATTAGAAAACATCAGCTTCAGTCTAAATGACTAAAGAAACACATTCCTATGCGTACCAGCAATGTATAATGGTGGTATTATTTGCAGTCATCTGTAATTGCACTGCCCCTAATATCTTTTTTCTATTTCCCACTATTGATTTTATGAGCTTTTGTCTCACAGCATGCCCTGAGCACAACGCTGAGGAAGTCGAATTTCAGCACAGTGTTAGCATTATCTTACGCCTTTGTCCTCAGGTATGGCAGCGAACGGGCCCTTGTCCTCTCCTCTTTGCTTCTCCAGGGACAACACCTTCACACTTCTGCTTAAGCAATTTGCTAATTGCTTAAGCTACACATTTAGCCACTAACATTGGATGGTTAAATGTTTAAGATCTAATTTCTGGACTGGAAACAGATTTCCTTTTCTGGTTTCAGTGGAAGTCAGTGAACGAGCGACAATGGTACCGGGTGCAATGTTTCTCAGTCTTCCATCTTTGAGTCTACTCCAAATCATACCTGTGTTTAGTTTGTTTGAGGGGAAAAAAAATAATTTCACAACTGATTTTTACTGCGGAAGGCCATTCCTTAATGTCACAGAAGACATTAGCGGCATATAGAGATTCTGATGTCCATAAAATTGTCCATTCAGAAAGAGCAGATCTTTGATAAACCGATGCTGTAGCTCTATTTGGCTAAAGGGGGTCAATCTCTGCCTTTTTAACAAATGACGTGATCCTGCCTGATCAATGCATAGAGAGAGAGGGAGAGCGAAAAAAGAAGACTGTGCCCACAGTGCTTGTGTATCAATGTCTGTGGCCACTTCGTTACGTAGTCTCCTCTCTTCAATATGTGGATTTAAACTATTCAAGTGCTTATCATGTCACAAAACTGTCCTTTAACACAAATAGTTTATCATTGCATTGTCAAATGAAGTTCCTCCGTGCTCAGCATATAACAAAACAGTGTTTTAAGGTATATTAATTGTCTTTGTAACAATTTGTTCATTAAATAGTTTAGTTTAGTTGCTACTGCATTATACGATAAAGAAATGCAGGTTAAAAGATTTCACTTTTGTTCCTTTTCTTGACAGACTGTGTTCGCGTTTATCTTGCTGATTCAGCTGTTTGAATCAGAGAATGAATGTGGATCAGAGGCTGCCTGTGTGACCTGGAGTGACTCGTGTTGAGATGATTGAGGAGGAAATATCAGAGCACATGCCGGAGCTGGCATCACAGTTCTCTTGCTCTCAAGATATGTTCTTGATTGAAAAAGTGTCAATTTAGACATCACCTGTGTATTTCAGTTCTTCTCAGGAGAACAATGTGTTGGTATCTGGTAACTGCAGTTGTCAGACGTCCCCTTGTATCTTTAGCCCCTTTTATCCCAACCCTGACAGGAACCAGAATATCTTCTCTACTCTCCTTGGTCACAATATAAATGATTCAGTGATAGGGTTCCTGTACTCATGGAGAGGGTAACCAGGTAAAGCAGGTGTTCAGCATGTCTGACAGAATGGATACCTTTCTCCCTAGCTAAGTGAGAGTGGAGCTGGCCTCATTGTAAAATGGCCTAGCAATACTCTGTGCTGTTTTCTGAGTCACGTTTTAGGGCAGTGTTTATCTGATTACCTGCTCTACCTGTAAGCAGAGCGTATGAAATATTCAACAGATAGCAACAGAACCAATTCATTTTCACAGCTGTTTTTGCACAGCTGTTTTTGCACAGCTGTGGAATTATCTAGCTCAGCTGTTTCGTTTAGAGATCTAATCTAAGGGAGACATTCAAATTTGATTTGAATATTACCATAAATATATAATTATATAAAAATGTATATGAACATATGCAATATGTATAAGGATGTTCATTATTAATATAACTTCTGCCAAATCTCAGGATACTTCTTACATGTTAAAATTTTATTTTTACATTCTAACAAATGTCCTTTCCCTCTTGTTTTCTCAACACACATTCACTCCGTTTGCTTTCTCATGCAGATGCAGATTTTTGGCACAAGTTGTGCTTAAAATCAATTATGTAGTATACTGCATTTGTATATTAGCTTGCTAAAATAAAATGTTTTCACATGCTGCCACGGTTTTGTGGATCTGTTCTGAACTGGTTATTAAAGGTGAATTTTCACTCGCATGTAACTATTTCCACTCATGTAATCATTATTAATGTTTACAACATTAAGTTTAATTAATAAATTTTAAAAAATCTTCTCACCACAATCTATGAGAAGCATATTTTTATTTCACCATTAGACTTCCTGAGTATTTGCTGAAATTATATTACATTCATAGGGCCCATAGATACCACCCCACTAGTTGGTAGAGATGTGTTCCAAAACTTAGGTTAGTTATCAAAACGCTGAACAAATAACAATGTTGAGTAACAAGTTATTGATCTCAGAACCTCTCTGAACAAGAATTTGGAAAATGTCTTTATTTCACTAACATTAGTCCTCTTGCAGAAACCATGTGGTCTTCTGTGCCTGGCTATGCTAATAACAAACAACTGCAGTAATACTTCAGCTTTGGCCTTTCGGAGATGTGGCCAGACGAAAAAATGATTCCTTGCACAAGGATTTTCTTTTATTTGTGTTCTTTTTCTTTATGTGTTTAACTAGCACATTTTTTAAAATTCCAGGCTCAACAAGGAAGAACAGGAATTGAGTATGAAGATTGGCTAATAAATTACAGGCTTCTGATGAACTTGGTTAGCTGATTTATATGTATAAATAGCCCAGATGATTGGTCCTAAGCCTTGTCAAGACTCATTATGAGGAATAATGAAATTGCATGTTTCCTAAACAGTGGGCAACCATATTGATGGATATTCTTAAAATTGCATTGCTCACCATTACTGTACGCTATTCTAGTTTTCCAGGGATATAAGAGGATTACATTTTTTTGTTGCTGCAGAGGAGCCAGGCTGAGCCAGCCTGATCAATTGTCATAATTGCCACTAGTCAATTCTACAAAGCCAGTAAAACAATTTGGGTTTACAGCTGCTGATGTTCGCTACAGAGGTTTGGAGTGCTATCAACCTACAAAGGCAAAACTTTACCAAAGTTATCAAACGTTGTTTAATTCTGTAACTATTGATAGCCATTTAGCTAACTAAGCTAGTAAATTTGTTAGTGAGCAAGCTACCATACATAACAAACAAAAAATGCTAATTTAATTAGATTCCAGTCTTTCTGATATTGGAAAAAATAAAAGATTGGCTCCGCCAAAAGGAGCAACAGAAAGACATGCAAGGGCAACCATATCTATACTCAATAAAATGTAAATTGACAACAATATAACACGGAGGTTTCGCTAAATTCCAAAAAGCAGATGACCCGCCAAATTCTCTATACACTGGGTCATAGGGTGTCAGCACAAGAAAGCTGCAGTCCCACACTCATGCCCAATCATGCGTGAAAGAGATCTCACTGATATTTCACTAAAAATCTCTCTGGTATGATCAAGACCTAGGGGGAAATGTATCATATAATATCATAATAGCAATAAATTGGTATAAATAGTATAAAATAGCAGTTCATTTGTCTGGTTTGGCTGCGACTGATCGCATAGCCTAATATCTATAGCTAGCTTGTTTGTCCCTTACTGCAGGTAAGGTTTATGGCATGATAGGCCCTTGTCTCTTATTGCTGCGAAGGTGTAAGTACTACATAACCTAATATCTGTCAATTTTTTGTCATCGAATCTTCTAATAAACTGTCTCTTGAAAACATATGTTGGCTGTAAGAACGTAAATTACCGGTCCTTTTATTTGGTTACGAGGAGTGAGTGAAACGAGGGACAAGCTCATTTTTAGCTGGGCAAATGTACATCTTGAGGTAGTCTACAGGGCTTGTGAACAACATTATTGGGATATTGATCAATAGCTTGGCTAGAAAATTGTAGCTACCTTCAACTAAATCTGGGACTGAAATAAATTCATATAGCCATCCTGGCCATGCATTATTATTTTTTGTCGATAATAATTGATTAGGCCAAAATAATCGTTTGCATTGTCAGCTTTCAGGGTCGTTTCTTACTGTTGAATAAATGCATGACTGATGGAAGGCACATCTGATGTGCTCTGACTGAAAACCCACATGAGGTATTGGGCTTACTGTCCTTTTTGGGCCTTTGAAGTGTACATCCGGTTTCCGATTATGATTAAATCCGATCGTGACTATCAAGTGTGATAAACAGATATAATCACAGATACTGTATACGATTATGAGGAGACGGGCACTCCCCTACAATCCAGCCTCCTGCCTTCTGTCATTAATGGTACCGCGTTCTGTCAAGGTTTAATCATTTAATCACGCTACTACAAATGTACCTCTCAGTCTCAGCTGTTTGTCTTTTGAGTGGTTTCATCCAGCTATTCCAATTTAAACCAAGTGAAGTCGTTGATTAGACGCCTTCCTCTTTGTGTAAATCCATACCTTTCTATGACTTAGCTGTGACATAAATAAAGCATAATAATAAACCTAAATAAAGCACCAAAGATCCCCTGATGAAGAAGAAAAACTTGCTAAATTAAATTCTAAAGAAGGATGACCTATGGCCCATATTCCTGGAGCCAAATTCAGCTTTCCCAGTTTTGTCCTCTCCGTGTCATCTGAGGCTCTGTTTGGACCGACCACATTTATGTTTATCTGCCACTGTAGCTAATTCTGCTCTTCGGCCCGGCCCAGACCTCTGCCACTACCCCTTCCACTGGATGCGGTCTGCCCTCCTCAACTGACCCCATCTCCTGCACTTTCTTGGCCCCATTCGCCATTTCCTGCTACGTCCAGTCTGCTGCTACTAATCTCCCCCCTGACTGGCTCCTCCTAGGGTCTTAATCCGACCTAGTGTCAGCTTGGCATTAGGTCTCCTTCTCAGTCCTGGTCTCTGGCCCACGTCAGTTTCCCTAGTGGTTTCTTGGTTTCTGCTAACGTAAGATTCCTTCCCAGCCTGGTTTTAGGCTCCGTTCTGTCCCTGGCATCCTCTGCGCATCTCCGTTTGTCCTCAGTGCCAAGCATTGGACATGTTGGTCTCAGGCAGGCTTTTTGGCTCATGTCTCTCGGCATTTCCTCCAAAGTCTCCTCTGGCATGGTCTCTCTTCCCCTCCAAGGAATCCACAACCTTTTTTTTTTTCTTCTCTCAGTCCTAGTAGTGTTCTAGTCTCCCGTCACGGCTCTGCGTCTGCCATTTTTGTTTGTGGCTTTTGTCTCTGTGCTGGACCAATTGCTGCCAATAGCTAATAATACGGTTCGGTAAAACTATAGAGAAAATTGAAAATCATCAAACACGAAAAAGGAAATAACTGAAGGTGAAACTGCTGTGAGAAAATTGAGCCATACATTCAAAATAACAAATATAGCTCCTTGAGAGGAAAGCGTTTTAATAACTGTTTTATACTACAGCAGGGGAAGTAATGAGAATGAGTCCTATCTCCTTTCAAAGTCTGTGTCAAACTCACTATACTACCGATTCTATAACTGCCAACACACCCAAACAATACGCAGTAAATGTTCTCTGATATCCTTCCCTTTAGTTGCTTGCAGGTTTGTTGTGTTTAACTCAAATTATTTTTAATCTGTAAGAGTTTATTGAAACTGAGAAGTTTCATGATGAAAAGCTAAAGATTTCAGGGAGCTAGTACCTGTTAGCCAAGAAGCCCTGAAGGGAGTTACAGCACTAACTTCTTCATGTCTTCTTCATACATTGTCATGATTCTGATCACACTGTCTTTGTCTGTCGATGTATACACAGATTTGTCAGCAGAAGATCCTTTTCTCAGCTGCATCGGGTGCCAGGGGAGTCCGAATCCTGTGAAAGGCCATTACCACCATGTGGCCTGTGTCATCGATGGTGAAAACTCAGGGGAGTGACTGGTGCTGATGCTGCGAAATAAATTGGGCACATTTAGCGACGAAACACCATCGGGGTAAAGCTGTGCACATTAGCACCTTAAAAAACCCCACAAGTGTGGAACCGGGTGAATTTGGCATCCTAAAGCTTCTGGGTGAACATGAGACTTGAAATATGTACACACAATTTAACCCTTACATACATGTGCACTGCTCATTACAATATGATGTAATATATATATTGGCCCAAATATTGGCGGCCTCGCATAAAATGTGATTTTTATTTTCATAGAAGAGAGATTTTTAAAATGATATAAATGCAGGCTACTCTATCAAACAGGTAAATCAATGCTTTAAACGTGCACAAAGTCTTCCATCTATTAAGATGACTGTAATACGTGCTTTTTCAGTACCAGAGAGATTTTTTCTCCTTTTGCCTCTACAGATACAGAGTAATTCAGAGCGTAACTTTTTACTCAAAGATAGTATGTAACATGAAAAAATAAAAAATAAAAACATACTCCTAAATTATATTTTTGGAAGGCTTGGCTAGTTATTCACCGTGAAGTGAATCCAGTTAGATTTAAAAATAATTTAATAATGTTCACCCAGGCTTGCTTTGAACTGAAATCTCAAATTCAAAACCCAGTTATTCATATCTTCAAAATGATCACTTTTAGAGCATTGAAACGATTTCCTCTTCAAGTGTGAATTCAAAAGTATCTGTTCTCGCTTTTGGCTATGTCCAACATGTTTTTCCAAATCGCAGCAGCAGGATAATTTGATACTTAGAAACCTCTATCTGATTTGTAAACCTGTACAGCCAAGTTATCTGAATGGGTTTGATACCCTTTTTTTCACACTCTTAAACACACACCGAAGATCCATTCTCATAATTCTTTTCCGCCAATTTAACCCCTCATTAAACTCAAAATGCACCTCCCACTACCTTTTCTGCCCTTTATTTACAGTGTTTCATGTTTGAATGTTAGGCTGATAAAGTACAATCGCATCTAATGCTAATGAAAAGAATACATAAAATTATATTTTGATTTAAAAATTGACAAGACAACAAAAAGGTACCACACAATAAGCTTGTTATAAGTTGATAACATGCTAATAGTTCTATATCCATATAGCGATGACTGTAATGCCCCAAGACTGTCTCAGATTTATCTAAAGATTAGTATCAGCGGTGTTTTGGTTCTACCACTCCTCATTCATTATATGAAAGAGGTAAGAGTTATAAGAAGCAATTATGAACGCTGTAGAGCACTTTTAGCATTCCACAAGGTTAATGGTAATGGTACGCAGCTGCCGAAATGCTCAAGTAGCTTTTATTGTATCATAATCATAAATCAATGGCGTAAAGATAAAGTCAAATAAATTAACTGTGCAGCAGATGAGTAAAATATATGTACAGCGGCACAAATAAAAACGCTCTGCCACAGGCTTGGTATCTTATGATGTAATTTTCCTGAAAAATCTTTAGCCTCTAGGTCACTGCTCTGTTTAAAAGCCTTAAATGCTCCTTCTACTGAACATTAAATATCTTTACACATTATATGATGTTCGGCAGTGATGGTTTGGGCTTCCTCATTCAGTCCGGAGTCTTTAACACTTAATTCCATAGGGATTATCAGACGTCATCTAAATTGTGACTCGCTATTTAGCGTCACAAAGAATTTGGGCCCACAAATAATTTCTTTGTTGAGTCAGTATGCATCATAAGCGGAAAATTTTATTTTTTGTTATAATGTTTTTAAGAGTATTTACGTCCAGCACTAAAATATCAGGAGTCTTGCCAGGCATCCTCCAGAAGAAGAGCCAATAGACCCGCTTTAAGGCATGAAATATCATCCAAGGTGATGATGTGGTAAAGGATTTCTCCTCCACTGAATCTCAATCAATCCCTACTATAGCCATTCAAGCTTTAGTAGCCATGGGAACTTATTATGAAAAGAGCAAGAAAACCGACATTGAACCTTGTGTGCTCAAGTCCAACAATTTCCAGCGTTTACATAAAAGGAAGGACTGAAAATAAATTTAAAAAAATTTAAATGATAAGGCTTTGTTTTGTACACGCTGTTCCTGTCTGGTTAAGCACTGGATATCAGTTCACACACACATGTTATTACCCCAGGGACAGAGGTGGATTATCGAGGATTCAGATGTTCTTTTCGACAGCCTAATAATCCTTTCTAAGAAGATATTTCTATATAAGACATTCTTTGTAATTCAAATTATTCAGTTGTATTATACCGTTAGTTTCTTTTTTTGAAACAACAAATCTCTTGTATTTTTGCCTCATACTTTTTATGGAAAAAGTTAATGAAAACCACAGGCAAGTTTCATTCTGACCCTCGTATGTGGTCCTGATCAAGCGAAAATCTGAAATACGTCTGTCACGACCTGAAACAGGCCAAAGGACAGGCGGCAACGGCAGAAATGAGTAAGTAGCAGAAATGTGTCAGTGGTAGAAATGAGTAAGTGGCATAAACATGTCAGTGGCAGAAACTTGTCAGTGGTGGAAACGTGTCAGTGGCAGAAACGTGTCAGTGGCGGAAACGCGTCAGTGGCAGAAACGTGTGAGTGGGGGAAACGAGTCAGTGGCAGAAATTATTAAGTGGCAGAAGTGGTTAAGTGGAGGTAATGCATCAGTGTAGGTAAAGCGTCAATGGTGGAAACGTGTCAGTGGCGGAAAAAAAGCCAAGAGGAATATTCAGCCAGAAAAACAATGCACTAAACTATGAAATATCCAAAATGTATAAGTCAAAAGCCCCGGAAAATAAGTATTTTAATCACGTAGTTCAATCACATGGCCTGAAACATATAGTATTTATAGCTAGCTACATATTCAATGGTGCAAAGCAGCAAGCACTAAGCAATTTACTGAAAATGTGCCGGTATGGAACTGTAATACATGATACTGCTACATGATGTGATTGGCAGGAGGAACACCGGGTCTACCAGCTAGGTTTAGTTAAATGGGCAGCATTTTAAAACTTTGGAAATGTCTATAATTAACGGATCTATAATCCGAAGTTAGTTATTAAAACATTCAAAATCTGATCTGTAGAACTTTACATTTCAAAATTGATTGTATAAAGCAGTTTCTCCTGACTCTAAAACAGGGTGTATATGTGCATGTAACATTTTAAGAGATTAATCAAATAACACACAGTTAAGAATGAAATGTCAAAACTGGAAGCATGTTTAATATTGCTCTACTATTATCATGAAATGCATCATTTTTCTTGTACATCTCAAATGACCGTAGTCTCTCTTTTTGCATTGAACGATATATACAATTTAAAATAAATACATTTACACAGTTGACATACTGTTGGAGCACACTTTTTGATACACATCACAAAAATATACAGTTAATTGCTTTACAGATGTAGAGCATATCTAAATCTACAGAAATGTTTCTCACTACAGGTTGTGTCAACAACTGTTGGGTTTGAAATTTAATCTCCGTACTTAAATCAGATTTCTTAACTATTATTCTTTCTTCATTAATCTTATCATGTAACTGCCATTAATCGTTTTCCTTAGTTGGCAGATATAAACTGTAGCATGAACAATTTTAATGCAACCAACAGCACCAATAATATCTTCTATAATAAAAATAGCAGTTGTTTTTACACTTCCTATTTTTCAGTTATTTTAATGCAAAATAGTTGAATAAATACAGCATTGTGATGTAATCAAACACAGCATTGTGATGTAATCAAACACAAAGTCCAACGTCTTTATGTAGCACATAAATATTGCTTCTGATGAGAAAAAAAATTCTCCAAAAGTCGCCGTGTTGGTATGGCTAAATAATTCACCTTGGCTACAATAAATATCCTTGTAAGGTGTTTTTAAAGACACAGAAAAACATTTTCAGTATGATTTAAGAAGAAAATGTTGTCCGACTGAGTGGACAGTATATATGTTTGGTTATTTTTTGAGTACTGTGTCGCAGCTCCGCGTAACCTTCAGTTTGATATTCAAAACCCAAGTCATTGCTTGTGGCAGAAACATTGTAGAATGCTGAGGGGGAGGGGGTTTCTTGACTGTTCATTATCAGTCTTCCACCAGGAAATGGCGTGGGTAAATCAGACCATCATAAATCCCTGATTATAGGACATTTTGATAACTTCCCTCCCATTTCACGTTCAGTAGATGTAAGTAATAAAGTGAGACAAATTTAAAAATAAATAAAAGAACGAAAAACTAAAGTCCCCATCATGTATGCACATATCCTTTTATATAAAAGCAACGCTGCACCTTTCATGTTGAAGTCAGGTGTGCACGGTGTCAACCCCAGAGTAACAGCAAGAGGTTTAAAATTACCGGCCGCGGCACGAGTCGCTTTGGACGCTTAATAAGTCACAGTGCCACTTTATAGCATTCACTCGCTAATGGTAGATACACTGTATATAAAGAACCAGACTGAAGATGAAAGATAATTCTAAGACTTCCATTTTGCATTAAAGAAAAAAAAAATTCTTCCTGTTTAAATCAAGGGAGAACTCCACCAAACCCTTTTATTTTCCTTCATAACCCCAAAGACTAAAGTTAGGATAAAATGTTACAGCTGATTAATATGGAAGGCATTATGTACAGCGTTTATTTAAAATAACATACAACCAATTATTCAGAAATATTGTTATACATTATTATCCTACAAGAAACTGTTACACAAATGATCCCTTTTATATGTGTTTTTTTTTCTCTTTTAAATAATTGTTACTCAATGAAACTCCAGTTGAGAGATATTGTCGGGATTTGTTGATTTTGCAGTCACTAGGAAGAGTTATATTGCCAGATATAGTTTTCAAGAATATACCGCTAAAATCTCCTGAGAATTTGTACATCCAGTATTGTCTCTAATTCTACCCTGTCTAAAAGAAGTGTACGGCATGGATGTAATTGCCACAAGAGATACCAGATATCAGAGATATCAGTGTTTTAATGGCAATGGACAGGAGAAAAGAAAAAGAGCAAAATTAATTAAGTGGGGAAGAAAGCACCGCCAAAACGACAACGCTAATCCTAGCTACAACGTCTTTCCCCAATTTCCTCTTTGATCCGATACAAAGTCTTAGGTTAGTTTTATAGTCTATTCAACCTATAATGTGGTTGAGAAGGTTCAGGTAATATAGGAAACCTTTGCTACTACTGATTTATTTGTGAGAAATTGATGTGCGATTATGTTAGCTGACAAACTAGTTTAGAAGTAACAAAATCTATGACCTACTTGGACCTCAACCTTCACATTCTATGGCCTTTAACCAGTCACATATTTTTTCCAGAAGAAACATATACATTTTATCTGAAAAATTATCTGATTTGGGAAGGTCAATATATAGATTGTAATATATAGTAATACTGGCATGTGTTCAACCGTTGAATAGTTGTGTCAGTACTATAGGTGCAATTTAAATTTTATTAGTAATTGGCAATTATGGTAAGAGATATCAGAAAATAACGCATTGACCCAAGCCTGGCACAAACATAAATTGCATATGTGCTAATTCGCACCTTTCCCAGCGCCTAATATTGCTTGCAGGAGAGGAAATTTCTTGTCACTAAAAGACATACAATGTGGTAAAGCTGGTACAAAACTTCATTCATGATGTGCACAAAATTTAAACAAAAATCTGAAATTTCCCTTACATATATATATATATATATATATATATATATATA
>JAOVYW010047443.1:0-24924 GCA_025775045.1 Hiodon tergisus
AAGATGTATAGTTTCCAAAATGCATTATACCGGTATCATTTGGACTTGCCAAAATTGCTTTGAGAGGACAGTTTTCCTGTGTGCCACCTGAACAAGAGGAAAGGGTGGGATCCTTCGCTGTAACCAACCTGCTGCAACTAAAAGGGCATTAGTTTCCTGTCTGAAGGATCTGTTCAGGCAAATTGATCTGGTATCCTGAGGCTTTAAACGCATTAAAAGTTGGACGGAAGTGCACGTAAACACGTCTCAAGAAATCGGCCGGTTGATTTTTAGGTGGTCATGCAAAACGTCACGTGTTGTGCAGTTTCGCAGATGCTCCGAATGTAGATTCTAATGTGGCTGCAATCCTTGGCAATCATGCATTACTGGGCTGCAGTACAACCTGGGCTGTGGTTACCTTGAAAAGCTATGGTCTCAAGTTTCAACGAAAACGTAAGTATTAAGAACGAACTGAGGCGATGTTGAGGCTTGATCCACTCGGGGAAACACAAGGACATTGATGTCAAATGCCTGGACCCAGGGAATGGGCTCAGACGTCGAGCTGTGATACACTCGGTGGATTGCAGCAGAAGCTTTGCATGCTGGTTTGTTCTACTTCCCCCTCTCCACCCACCCACGGCGGTTGTTACCGACGCCACTTTGCTGCGCCGTGCCCGATGGGGTGATGCGGCTTAGACGTAACGGACCTTCCGGACTATGCCGGACCTTCAAAAAGCCATTTGAGAACCAGTGGTCAAGCAGTTTGGTGCTGGGAGGAACCGCAGGTTTGTTTTCGTTAAATCTTCTCACTCTACTTAAAGGATAATTCTAAAGGTCTGGAGAGGGGCCGAGGCAATAACATAAATCCCACTAAGACAAACAACCAGTTAACTGTAGTAATTATATGACAAGACCCCCCAGGGGTAGCCTGTCTCTGTTAAACCTTTTAAAGGGAGCTTTATTTGTTCCTTTGCATTACCCCCAGCAGCGCCTTCAAATTAAATTTCCAAAAGCAACAAGACAAATAATCACATTTCTCCCCTGGTCAATTAACCAATTGATTGATTTTTTATAAATAGTTTGATTGTGTCATCAGCCCCATTGTCTCCGAATGATGTCAGCGTGTAGACAGCAAGTCAACAGCAATTCCACCACAATCCTCGCTGAATGCAACCGGGTCTCTGTGTAACCAGGACAAACATGATTCCTCTGTTGTAGTAAAAAGAATCAGTAAGCTCCTTGTGAAAATAAATGAAAAAAACCGCATGGGGCCAAGTACAATAAACTGTTCGGCCGTCCCTCAACAATTTGTTGGCCTCTTTTTGCCTTAAGCACAGCCTTGCTGGCAGTGAATGCTGGCCTGGTACATATAGCAGAGGCATGTTCAAACACAGGCACATGCAAGGGAACATGCTTCACACCGCTATTTTAGTATTTATATCCTAAACTTTACCTTCTGAATCATGGCCTGTATTAATCAGCCAAGAATGTCCTCTGTTTTTGCTCCTTAAGGACCCCCCGGGCCAAAGGGTGAGAAGGGTGATGTTGGACCCATCGGAGGGCGAGGCATACCAGGTGTTTATGGAATGAAAGGTAAAATTTAATTTGTCTTTCATCTTGATCATTAGGCCAATGAATATTCATTTTCCAGAGTAGGCCAACAGTTCAAATTTAACATTTGAACCGATCATATAAAAGTAAACCTTCCATAACAATTGGTTTACGTAACACTTTTTCCCCCTCCAAAACTGCAATCGTTTTGACAGCTTTAATAATTTTTCCCAAAACACTGTGTGTTTTGTATCGGAGTACATTCTTACATGCTTTGTGAGTCATTCTTTCATATTTTCAGCTTTTTCACATCTTTCAAAAGATGAGGGTATTTCAATGTACATGACCTCTCATGAGATACTGAATCCAGCACCCAACAGAGCACCTGAGACAGCTCCAAACTAGGCTTCAAGTCAACAGATACAGAGAAAAGAGGCAGTCCAACTGTCACTGCATTTATTAGATGGATGTTAACGTTTGAAAACGCAATAACACCAGAAAGGTTTGTTATTGTCAGCGCTCCTGATAAGGAGCATTTTTTGGAGGTTTTAAGTAAATTGATGCCAGATATCCCTCAAGAAACCCTTGAAAATAAATCCGATGTTTTCATTGTGATTCTTTTGAGGGATTGCCGGAGAGAAGGGTATCCAGGGTCCAAGGGGCCTAAAGGGATCGACGGGGCAGGATGGCATTCCAGGGCCGAAAGGTGATAGCGGGCCCAGGGGGCCAAAAGGTACGTCTGATGTTACCACCTCCACGGGCTGCAGCCCGTGACTCTCTCGCTTTCGAGCTCTCAGGGGCGCACCTCCTCTTACATCCATCCTCCTCCACCTGCTGTCACCGCAGGTCGCAGTTCCCATGGAATGTGCTCCGTAAACCCCCTCCGTTCTCAAACCCTGACTGGTTCTCACCCTGGATATCTCTGTCGGCTACGTGTCGGTCCCCGTCAAATGTGTCGGTTGACCGCTGCTGGCTGCTCTTTTGTGCAACACGAAAAACACGCGTTTGTAAAAAATCCTCCCATCCTGTCTGGGGATTTCCCCCTCCTCTTTCACGCATGCTTTACAGCGGTTTATCCACGGATGTCTGCAGTGAACGTGACGCAGCCCTTCGGAGGTTTCATATTTTTATAGACCCTGAGTGCGTTGAACCAGCAGCTGTCGTGGATTAGTTTATTTTGGCAGACCTGCGTCTGTCTCCAGCCTCTAAAACCCTCTTCGGCCAAGGACAACAAGTCTGGAAAAGGGTGCGCATCTCTGTCTATCAGCACCGTGGCGTGGTTGTGCCAAATGGCGGTCCAGAGATCGCGATACTCGCGAAAGGGGTCGAATAAATAGGAATTAAATAAAAAGCCGTGTTGCCTTTGATTAAAGCGTAAATAAATTCCTCTGCGGAGAGGGGAGAGACTGTGTGTGGCTCGTAAAATGTGCCTCTAAATAACCCTTCTATTTACTTCTCTGTTTCGGCAGAATTTATGTTTCTGAAAATTCCCAACCACTATGAACATCAAGGCAAGGATTTGGCCCGGTGATTGGTGGTTCCAGATGAGTGCCGTCGCCACTGGGTTCCATCCTGTGACCTTGGTTATGAAAATGTATAAATAAAATAGCGGTCACTTAAAAGTCTGTTACATTATCTTTTCCTGATCTACGAGGGGCACTGAAAGAGGTTAAGACATCTGTGAACTTTGGGCAGGCGCAAAATAATAAAAGACAGGGAATAATAGACTAATATACAAAATGAATTGTACCAGAGCAGCTGTATAACTGCCTCGGGGGTGGGTGGTGGCGTAGTTTCAGGTTCCATTATATTATAGTTTTTTAGGACATGAACAAAGATAAAACGTTAAAACGCATTGGAGCTTTTCAGCCAGGGTACTCCACAAATGAGATGAATGGCAGCCTGTGAGATTTTCTGTCGAAATGTCTGCCTCTGTGTCGTGTTGAAGAGTTAACAGATCATCTACCTGCTAATCCGGTATTACTTCTGTGTAAAGACCGTTCGTGTTTGTCGATACATGGACAAAGGAAAGTGACTGAAATGACTGTTCAGACAGTACATTGTTTTCTACTGTCAGTTTGTGTCTTCTGGAAGTTGAACTCCATGCTTGAAAATGTAGAACTGTAGTAATTTTCCAGCTGATTTCCTATGTTTTTATTGCATCGGTCCAAAAATGTAATCAGGCCTTGTAAAGACTTTAATAGGGCACAACAGATACTCAGACGAATGTTAAACAAACACCACCCAGCTCCTTTAAAAGACAGAATTAGGGATGCTGTCTTAGTGCATCTGCCTGGAAGGCCACTGCGATCTGGCTTCAGGGCTTAGGCTTGGCCAGGGTAAAAAGTGACTTCATGAGCCTTAAGGAGGATGTCCTCTGCCCTGTTGTCGAGGGGGAAAGTACTGGCACCCGGATGCTGGCCAGTCGTGTCCTAATGAGTTTTCATGATGGTCTTTAATTGCAAAATGGAAGAAGTCTTGCGGTTTTTGCTCCCGTTCTTTTTCACACAGACTTGGAATAGGCTATTTCTGTCAAAAACAAGAACTGACTACAGTTTATGTTCTGTCCTCCCAACATGTTTCATCCATGTTTTTGAGTCATTTGCAGTGGGTGTGGATGCAAATATAAATAATTAAATTATAACGGATCAATTTGATCTGATAGAGAAAACATGATCGTTTTACGTAGGTGCATTGAGTTAGTTTAAAGTAGACCTGTGGGGTTATCCTTTCATTTTAAATTGATTGCTGGGTGGCAAAGAAATTACGTTCCGTTTTTTGAACCAAGCCGATTACATGTGGACAAAATTGATTTGGATGTGGTATGAGTATTACATTGTATTAGACTTACGGCATGAATAGGTATGCGTTTTTTTTCTCAGCATGAGGTTGACTAATTCAGTTATCCCCAAGTAAGCCTAGCCTTAGAAGTAATCCTTTTTATCCACCTCTCAGGTATTCTTATGCGGCAATTTATAAGCCACAAGCCATACCTTAATCTCAGCCCACCTGCGAAAGGTCAGCCATGACAGCGGACAAGGTTCCAGTTTTAGGAATCCAAATACATAGCCCTCGTGTGAATACAGCATTTTACCACATTAAACATCAGGGTCGATCGTGAGTTACAGTAGCAGGACATCTATGTTGTAGTACCACTGTTATTAAAACGAAAACAACCGAATAGCAAAGTTGTACGAGTTGTGGAGATTCTAATATCAGCATTTTCGTTTTAGGTGAAAGAGGTGACAGTGGAGAGAAGGGTGACAAAGGGGAGAGAGGTGACAAAGCCGGAAAGACAGGTATTTTAAATTTATTTTTTTACTGAAATTATTTTGTTTTAATATTTAGGGACGCTGCAACCAAATGTGACAAAATTTCTCCAAACCAAACTGTTACAAATGGCGAGTGCGCTTTAGAGACGGCTAACAGCTAGGCATGCTATTATGTGTTTAAGGACAAAACCATCAGACCGTACGGGATCAAACTGTGTCTCAACCAAGGCCCTTTGCCCTTGGGTCAGGGGGATGTCACACATGAACTCGGAGTTCTGTCACTCCACGCCGTTTCACAGCAACGCTGAATGCTAAGCGCTATCCTGACCTAAATCACTTGCACTTTGCAGTTTAATATATTCACTGCAGGGGCTGGAGGATTTTTAAAAGGTGGGCACGGAATACAAACAAGGTTTCAGGACTGTGGGATGACTCGACTGAAGACCTTGTACAAAGATCCACAACAGACCGTGCTCTTGCACAAAGGACTTCATATGCTGGAGAGCAAGTGTGAATTTGGAATGCTCGTAAAACAGCATAGATCACTGAACTCGTGAAATCTTTGCATGAAATAGGAGCTAATTTGTTAAAACGGCTCCAACAATTTGTGTAACTTTTGTATTTTTTTAAATGATTTTTTTATTATGTGCTTTTTATGACAGGTGAATTATTTTAGTGAACCCAAAATGTGTTTTCATTCAAGGAAAGAATACAAACCCAACCTAAGACTTTCCTTGAGCTGGATATATTATTATTTCTGTATGACATCATTAAAACCATTTTGGTAAGATGAGTGCTGGAATAGTATGCTATAGATGTGTCGGTTCCAAACATCTGAAACATATTTTGCTCTATTAGGTATGAGGAAAGATCAGTGACTCCGTATTTGAAGCCTCGTGATTTAAGGGGATAGAGATTTTTTCCCCTTCCTCTTTAATAGGTTCCATAAGCGTCGACAGTGGATGCAAATGTATGAATGGGTACTGAGGTGTTGAACCAGGCTTTAGTCCCTCCGGTTGATGGCCTATCTTTTCTCAAAAAGAGCCTCAGTGACCCCGGTTGTTTAACTCGTCTCGCTTGGTGTTTCTGAGTTACGGATGACACCTGTGCCTCTAACACCAGGGTGAAGGCAGGAGGCATTGAACAGCTGCAAAGTGTGTGTGTGTGTGTGTGTGCGTGTGTGTGTGTGCGTGTGTATGTGTGTGTGTGTGTGTGTGTGTGTGTGTGTGTATGCGTGGATGCATATTTCTGCATTTGTGTATGTGGGTGTGTACATCTGTGTGCTTGAGCGTATTTCTGCTTTTCTGTGTTTGCGTGTGTGTGCGTATTTCTGCTTTTCTGTGTTTGCGTGTGTGTGCTTGAGCGTATTTCTGCATTTCTGTGTTAGCGTGTCAAAATTTGCCCTCTGTAATTCCCACTGTGCCACCCTTCATTCACAATTCTTTATCCAGCTATTGAATATTGTCCTACATGACAATTTAATGTCCGTGATAAACAAGCTAATGTCTTTAGTCCCATGTGAGTTTAACACACTGCATTTGTCAACAAAAACCTGTTTAAGCCACTTTTTCTGTCTGCCTACGAAGTGCTGGTTCTAAGCAGCAGATTAGTTTTGAACGTATTGACAAAATAATTTTCTTATCTTCCCCTGCTAGGGAACATTTTATTTTCTCAAATAAAAATCACAGCTCAACATTGTGAACCGAAAGAAACTACATCAATATCGTGAAGAAAAAACTGGAAAAAGGTGTTTTTATTTAATTTATTATTAGTCGGAACATTTTGCTGGGTTTTATTTGGCAGTAAAAGAAGCAAGTTAGAAACTGCGATGCTTAACTGGACTGTTTTTTATGAAGTGAAAAGAATTTTGTTTAAAATTTTTCATTCACACTTGAATTCACCAGTATCTCACTGTTCTATATGTTTATGTCTTTACACATGGTTTTTGGATGTTAATATGCAAAGACAATATTTTTTGTACCACAATAGTTGTAGTTTTAGTTTATGTATAATCTCAATTTATGCTCTGGGATTTTGCCTGTGATATCCAGCTAAAATATTTCATTTTTTTAACAAAATTTTACAGCTTTTATGTGATATATCTAGGGTCCATGATACCACACCCTGCCCAGGCTCAGTGCAGGATTACTCAGAGGATGCAGGCTAATCCAGGTTGTGTGGAAGTGTACCGTGTTCACCCATTCCAGAGCCCCTCTCCAGGCAGGCTATTGCACTTTGATTAATGGAGCCAAGTACAAAACGGCAGTATTGCATTGTGGGATGCGAATGGGGGGCTGTGGTGGCCTTCCTCAGGGGCTGGAGCCAAGTGCAGCGAGTAGTTCCAGGGCCTTTGTACTGTAGATTATCAGATTAAGATTAAGATTAAGATGAAGATTAAGACATTTCCTTGGAAAAGACAACGAAATAGTGAAAAATATAGTGTTTTCTTACTCTCAGTTTTGAAAGGCTCTTGATTCGGGCATAAGGATGACCTTCTCTAAATTAGAGGGAGCCCGTGGAGACAGGGAAATAGATGGTCAAAGTGTTTGTTTTGGTCAGTTTACCACTAGATAGTGGATCTCCTGGTTTTTCGCCTAACTTTATCTCAGGATAAAAAATATGCTGCACATATCCAATTTATGGTTCCTGTCCAGATTATTTTTTATACAAGTACACCAGCAAAACTTCTCTGATTTTTCCACAGAGCGTAGAATTCTGACCCTGAGTTTGTGTATCATCCTGCTACAGTAGGATCAATTTACTGTAGCAGTGTTTTACGCATGTTGTGGTCTTTTATTTTATTCTTTTATATTGTATAATTTCCTCACGGAAACTCTTATACAGAGCCTATCATGAGCCTGATGTTTATTGAATCGACTTAGGTTAAGCAGACCCATCTTGAATGGCATGGTTCAAAGCCTTAACCACCATGCTCCATGTTGCCAAACAACATAACTTAAGGCCTCTCACCACAACCATGTTCTTACTTCCTACAGCCCACGGATCTCTGCACTCCTGAAACCTCTAATTCCCGACCCACTTAACCCCCTTTCCTATTCAATAGCTTGTTGTAAGCGTTCTTTAACACATGCTCGACACGCGCTTTACCAACGTCTTTACGCTCGATAGGAGAACCTGGGCGTTGTAGTTCTCCTGTTCTTCCATGAGGCTTCTTGAGTAATACAGCAAACAACACAAACTCTCTCGCTCTCTCTCTCTATCCAATTTTACTTGAAGTAACTGAACCAATATGGCCGTTTGCTAACATGTTAACTGGCACCATGGTTTTGGTTTTGTTCTGAATTCAGGTCTGAAAGTAGCCTGCGCCACAGAGTTTGGATAAAAATGAAATTTTTGAAACATTACATTTTGAATCTTGACTTTGTTTTTGGATAATTTGTGTGATGCCTCTTTACTGATCGTTTAAACTCAGGAGATACCGATGTGCTAGTCCCTCACATTGAAGATCATATTTTTCTCAGCCGTTGAAGGAGTAATCTTTAATGATAAAGTGAATGTCCCTGCTGCATATCCAACATCTGGCTTTAATCAGCAGATTGGCGGCATGTTTTACGCCAAGAGTTGGCCCGGATCTGCAAAACATTTACAGGATGCTCCTCTATTCTTTAAGGGCTAATCCCGTAGGCTCTTATTCATCTGTTCGAAGTGCAACAATATTAGTATTTTAATAAGCTATATAAAGTTAGAATCACAACGTGTTTTCCTATTTAAAAAAATGTTTAATTCATTTCTACAACCATGACCAGGGTAAATGTTAGTCCAAACTTTTAAATCATTACATTTACAATGTTCAAGAAGGCCAATAAGCAAACTGGCATGAGGTGATCTAGTTCAAACACTTCTTAGCAGTCTTTACATTACAGGTATTTTTTTAATAATGTGTGTGTTCTTGTATTTCTTTACCATGGAAATACCGGTACGTCAGTATCGTTGTATATAACCCTGACTTTATCGGAGTCCAGTCAAAAGTAGAGGAAAAATCTCCATTGACTTCACACAACAAGATCTCTTCCTGTAAATTTAACACAAACAAAGAACAGAAAGCCATTGACTGGATATTAATGCCTACATAATTCTAATTAAAAACGAGAAAATAAATCTTCACTAACTGAACCCTACTGTAAGTAGATTTCAGTCATGGATTTTAGGTATGCTGGGCACGTTGGTGGGTATTTTGAGTTTAGGGGATCTTCTTTCAGTCTTTCAGTTAGGGGACCTTCAGACAGTGACTTGGGCACCCCGTCCACCGTCTGTGTGTGTGTGCGTGTTCTGTGTGTCACAGTGGAGGAGGCCTTGGTGAGGCTGGTGAATGGATCGGGTCCACACGAGGGACGGGTCGAGGTGTTACACGAAAAGCGGTGGGGCACCATCTGTGACGACGTGTGGGACAAAAAAGATGGCGACGTTGTCTGCGGAATGCTCGGCTACAAAGGAGCCAAGGAAGTTCACAAAACAGGAAGGTTTGGCCAAGGTAAGAGCTTACATCTGAAACATCCACCGTTGTACAATCCATATAAAGCAATACAATATAGCCAGGGTTTTTTTTTTTTGTGCGTGTGTGTTTATGTTTACAGTGTGTCAATCCGAAGAGAGTGAACTCGAACTCGAACTCTCCATAAAATACAGAGCTATTGAACATACATAGCCCAGCCAGGGAGGCTACTGCTTAGCCTCAACAAGAAATGTTTTTGGCTTCAGGCACAGAATGTTCTAGTCTGAGCTGATAACAGCTTAATCCCCCCACCAAGGCAAGCGGAACAATGCAACACCGCGGATTAACAAAGACCACAGTACTATTCTGTTTTTCGAAACTTTACTCGTGGAGTAACTCGGAATACGTATTTCCATCTCCAAATCGGCGATTTGAAGTACATACTGCAACGTCAGTGTGCTCAGGGGCTGGAACATAATCCACAATAATAACGAGTCAGTTGCTTCCAGCAGCTGCTCTATGTGGCTGTCACCACTATTCACTCTTCTGCTTTGCTTAGGAACAAGGGTTCGTTTAGGTTTCATTCCGTTCTTCAGAACATGGTCGTTGTGGCAGCAGTATGTATAGCATGCTGTGTCTGAACGCTGGACCTTGAACTCTGTTGGAAGGATGAGTATCGTTTTAAAAGATCCCAAGTGGATATTTAAATTGACAGCCATCGGGAGAGAGAGAGAGAGAGAGAGAGAGAGAGAGAGAGAGAGAGAGGGCGTGTCAGTTTAGTGTTGTTTAGACTGTGTGGGCTCATGAGTCATTGTGAATAGCGAGGACATTTTCTCATATCCATCAGCAAGCTTTTTGGCAGCTCGAGTGCAGAGTTAAGGCCTTACTTCAGTTCAGGTTTGGAGATGCTGTTGAGTGAAGCCATAGATGTCCAAGCTTCTTTACAGTAACTTCACTACAGCGTTCTTTTCTTGGCCCCTAAGAAATAAATCACCAACTCTCAATCTCTCTTCGGTGTCTTTGATGTCCTCTTGTATCCCTTTTAATTGAGATCCCACTTGGAGTCACAACACGGTTAGTTTAAACAAGTTATTTTTTTAAACATTCACAGCCTCACAGGTCAAGAAAATGCTCTTCATAATGCCATGTACATTCGACGCTCACGTAGATCCAAATGGTCTGAAACGGCTGGGGAAGTACTGCGATTCTGCTCAAGACTCAAAGTAGGGCTCCGAATAAACTCTCATGAGGTCTGTCCATGCATACTCTATAACATGGAGTTCTGCTTTGGGGGATTCTGCAACATCTGTAAACTCTCATTATGGACTGGCATGAGTGATCGCCCTGTTATACTTAACATAATTAAGCATATTTTACATTTGCATACTTGCTCTAGCAAGCAGAAGGTACCCTCTAGCAATGAGGCGACCAAAAGTAAAACACATCTGAAATCTGAAATTAATAAAAAATAAGGAAAAATGCACTCTTCATCTATGCTAAGAGAAGAATGTTTAGTCCAGCAGAAACTCTTGGCAAAGGATAGTTGCTATTAATGACTTGCACAAAAAATTGCTCCAATGAAATCCGAACTCAGAGGGGTATCATAAATCCCGTCCTGAAAAAATTCAAAATTGTTAAATTCTGGCCATTCTTAAAAATTTTAATTGATCATTTATGCTTATGCTTGCATCTGTCAAAAGGTCTCATGTGCTGTTTCTAAAACATCTCACCCTCCTTTTGGCCTTCCTGGAAGTTGTAATTTTTGATCAACACATTATATGAACCAGTTATACTTTATACTTAATGTAATTTATTAAGGAAGGCTGCTGACACAGAATTACTCTGGTTTGGTTACATAACATCCGTATTAATACAGATTACGGATGGATTTTGCTGATAGCATCATATAAATCCTATAGTTTCATTCAGCAGCTATACCTTCTACAATAGCATTTTATTGTGGACGATGGACTCACACTTGGGAGTAAGATGAATATTAGATGGTAACAAAAAGCTGAGAATGTAGGCATGCACAGGAAATGAACCAGTTTGGTTTTGAGTTTGACGAGAAACATAACAAAAGGATGGGATCTCCTGTGTGTGTGGGCTACGAAGGTCTGTTTTTAATAAATTTAGTACCACAGTAAGCCCAGTTTCTGCAGAGGTCTTTCGCCAGAGGTTCAGTAATGGCAACTGGCCGCCATACATAAATGCCTGTGATTACAGAACATGAAACCCTCTCCAAAAGTTCTCCACCATGGAGCCACTGTGTGTGTCATCCTACTGCCAGATCTCTTCCCCAGGTTGCTGCTTCCAAAAGCTCTCAGTGGATACAAATGTCAAAAGCATTTCAGCAGTCTGAAGGTCTTGAGTTTACGCCAAACCCTTAATTGCTTAGTTAATCACTGAATCATGAAGAAAAACCACCCTGTCCTTTTTAAATCTCAAAGACCCTCCTCTGCCCCCACCTTTTCTTCTCTTGATTTGATCGTTATTCACAGTACATGTCAGTTGAAGTTAAATTCTCTCTGAAAAGATTTGGTTTTGAATAAATCAGGAGAAAAAAAAGAGCTGTTGGAACACATGGTTTCTGTCAGGTTTTGGGTTACTTGCTGGTTTTCCTCACTCCTCGAACCCCACCCCACAGGTTCTGGCTTCATATGGATGGATGATGTGGCCTGTGTGGGCACAGAGGACATCATTCACCAGTGCAAGTTCTCCGGCTGGGGGCGGACCAACTGTGGGCATGTAGAGGACGCGGGGGTCACATGCAACACTTAACCCATCCTCCTACCACCCCAGACCTGTGGATGTTCTTGTCATCACTTGCGGAGCGGAGTGGATGACAGATTACGTTTTCTCTACATTGCTTGCACCTGCAGAACACCCACAAAACCCATTACCTTCCTCAGCCGCTGCCCTGTGCAATTGAACCAACAGTGCGTCCCAAGCGCATCCCGATTTCAGACTCTAAGGAAGGGATCTGGCCAGCAATCGCACTTGCTAAGTATTACATTGTTACATTATTACACAGGTTGGCGCGGCCAGGTCTCCTGCCACATCGGGGCCAAACCAAAAATCCTGCTTCAGCCTACTAACACTGGCTGAAGCTGCCACAGAGGTTAGAGTCAGAACAAACTCCTGCCTTTTGTAAGCTAATGAGAGGGTCGGCACTGGCCAGATAAACAATGCGTTCAGTGCACCTTACCGGTGCCTCTCATTCAAAGTGTAAAGAGAGTTCCTGAAGCAAATTTTGTTATTTCCCAAAGGATCAGCACATTCATAAATCACATCAATTCCCTTGCTCTACGTATCATCTGCTTTGCTGGGGGGGACAGCGTTGGCTGGTCTTCCACCCATCTCCGTGGCCAAAAACACTGTGGACAACACTAACCCGGTGGGATGGGTCTGCTCTGATGTTCTTTGAAGCTCGACGCCAGAACAGTGCTGGAGATGGGCTTATGTATTCTCTCATTTTACAACTGCAACCGCCAAAGACAACATCTTCTATCTGTATTTTCACTTAAATTGTTTATGCACTCCTCTGCGTGCGTATTTGTGTGTGTATGGGGAGGTCATCCTTTTTAATTAAAGTTGGGAAATATCTTGTTTTTTTTCCGTATTACTTCATCATTTTATACTAAAAGAACTCATGAAATATTTTCTTAGAAAACACATACTTAGCAGGAGGCATATATACGTGATTCGTTGTTATTATTCTACTTTGTTTTGTTCAATACCAAGCTAGCTGTGTTCACTTAAATATGTCATATTTTTCTTGATTTGGAATTTGCAAGTTTGGATTCTGCCTGTTCAGTTTTCTGGACTGTGCTTACATGTAATTTTCATGGCAACAGAGATTATTTTGTTCACCCTTTCACACTAGTTTACAATAGGTTGTTGAGGGTATTCTCCCAAGTGTGCCAGATGGTGTAAATTTGTTTTGTTACAATTATACTATACACCCTGGCCCCATGAACAGACCTTCAAATAAAACACTCCAAGCCATAATGCTCAGAAGGTCCCGTAAAACTTGAATGAGCAACCAGTATCAAAAATCATTCTAAATCTTCCAAGGTTTCAATTCAGCACAAGCTAATTGTAAACAGGAGAGAACCGTCTGCTTCCCGGGAGTCTACAGGCTTCCAGCGTTGTCGAGAGGGACGCACCCCTCCTCCTAACCTCTCTTCGTGGCCTTTCCAAATCGGGGAGAAGGTAAAAAATATTAGCGATTCCAAAAAATAAAGCTACTAAATCCCTCGTCAATCAAAAGCATTTGTAAAAAAGGCATCTGTAACCAAATGATTAAGAACAATTTATTTCCTGATAAGGTGGTAATAGCTCTTTAGGACTTGTGAAGGCCAACAGCAGCAAAGCTGTTCACGTTGAATTCTGAAAGCTGACTCAGTCACTGTGGGAGATCATGTGCTGTGCACTTGTTCAGTCAATGGGAGACACATTATGTGATGACAGTGGCTGTCAAGAATGACCTAGAAATGTCACTGGGCCAACCTAAGAGAAAAGTCAAATTGGTTGTTTCTTGTTTTTGTTTTGATGAAAATTTTAACTATCCGTGACTATCCAGGTGATTTTTCATGTCTACTCTTTTGTTGTCAAACCTGATCGGAGCAGTATCTAAGGAAACATATCTGAAGAGAACATATTGTTTTTGTATCTTAATAAAATAATCTGAAAACGGTTGTTTATCTGATATTTAATTATTCTTGTAAACTTTTTCATATACTGTGGGGATAGAAAATGATGAAGGGACTAGGTAAAATTCTTAATAAAAATTTTTTTTTCTCAAAGCCCTTAATGAAGAGAATTAGGATTGAATTGGTCTACAAAATTAGCCTTGGTAATAAAAATCAAAACTTAAAGCTATCAGTGCCAACTAGTAATCAACTTATGTCAACATAAGTTGCTTAATTTTGCTATCAGGATTTAGTCGTGAACATAAGCGGCCACAGGTGAAGTAATGGTGTTGTTCCTCCTAGCTGTTCCTCATAGCTGGCTAAACTGAGGTTGCCGGATAACTCTCTTGGGTTACTTTGACAAAAGTATTTTTCCGTTCCTCAAAGAAAGCTTAAAGGACAGCCAACTGAGTTACCATAGCAACACATCTCTGCTCCAGCTCCATCCAGTTAATTTAACCTGAATCCAGATCTGTGTGAAAAAACACCATGTACTTTCAACCAATGAAAGCACTTGACACGCCCTTCCCGAAAAGGCAGCACCCTTCCTTACACATAGATCAAGGACGAATTTCAATAAGAACAGCTTTTTCGTAGAAAAAGGTATCCATTCCCTAATAAACCTACTTGAGTGGTATATTTCCCATACCACCCAGCGCAGCCATACAGACGGTATGCACAGACCAGCGTTTTGTTTTTGCTACTGGCTCAGCCCTATGGCCTATTCGGCGATGCTGAAAAAAATGTGCCATGCTGCTGTAGGCCGTGCGGTCCAAAGGGTCTATCTTGCTCTTAGGAGATCTCTAAAAGATTAATACCTAATCATTGCCTGTTAATTGGCTGCAAATGAATTATATCTAACAGATCAATCAGTACAACAGAAGACGTATTATGACAACGCAATAGAGAGCTAGCCATTCTCATGCAGCAAACTCTCTGCCCATTTTAGATTACATTTCTACATACATACAGATATAAGTTGGGCCTGTGTAAAATAATTACATTGGGGGTAAATACATACCCTGTATAACACAAAAAAAAAAATTGAAAGAAACAGTTTTTCTCTGGCATCTGTAAAAATGTTGCATTTAGTTGTGATAATGCTTTTATATTCCTCAAAACTTGCCATGATAAGCGCTTGCGCAGTCAGGCTGCAGAAAATTGGCCTTGCTTTCGACGTCATCTTCCATGAAGATCACTGTTCCAGTGCTCTGAGTTCCTCTCCTTTGAGGTAGCATTTTACATTCAGCATCTGGATCATACTGGACTTCTGGTGTGGAGCACAGTTGGCTAACGCTCTAGTGTTATTCTCTTTAGGTTGTGAGTCAGACACAGATGGACAACAAAAAATCCTTTATCTGAGGTACGATGAAAACAACAAGGGGACAGAGCTAGGAGAGAATTATTCAGATACAAAGCCGTAGGTCCAGCTCAACCAGCAACAGGGGCTTAAAGACGGCCTTTCTCTGGCGTGGACTTCAAAGAGCCACGGTTCTGGCCTCAATCTGCAATCTAATTCAGTGATCTGAGAGATCCGGAGATTTATGACGCCTTTTTGTTAACGAGGCAGCAGACATGTTGGCTCTCTCTCCTTCTAAGCCCAGTGAGGAAAAAAAAACCTGGGCATAAAGCTGGGCATTGTCCTCTGTACTGTCCAAGGTCATGTGTCAGAGAAAAGCGGTACAGGAATGTTCCAGAACCCCTGACTGTAGGTGTGCTCACTGCCTGCACTTTCATCTACTGACACCCAGTTGCTTCTGTCCCGGGCATTATCCTGGACTGGGTCAGGTCTAAAGGAAACCCCCCTTTGAAGACTTGCAGATGCCATTTGAGACTTCAAACTGGAGAAAATTACTGTTCCACTAGGTTTTTGTACATGGTTTTGGTCAGGTTCATTTATTTACGTATTTTTTGTGAATACATATTCTGTATTGCTGTGTGATAGGAATTATATATATATATTTTAAAAGACCGACATAAATCCCCCACAACCCTATAGATAAGGCATAGGGACCTTTTATTTTTCCAAACACTCACTTGGCCATGATTGGCTGATCTCACAGCTGATCCATGCAAGCTTGATCAAGACTGCACCTCTCTGCCAATCCAGTGAGGGACAACAGACTGGAGTGAGACAGGCACAATGAGACTGGAGTGAGACAGGCACAGTGAGACAGGCACCTCGAGCATTAATTGCCCACATAATGCAATGCTGTACCTGGTAATTTTTTCAAGCTGTCGCACTTCAACATAAACTGTCATTCATTATTTCCATCTATCAGTAAGACCAGTGAGGTGTGGTTGTGGAGCTGTATTGCCGCACAATTAAAATTAAATGTAAATGCAACATGAGCAGTGTTTGAACATAATTGTTTACAATGATTATTGTAGTTGTAAAAGTAATTATTTATAACTAAGGCTCATAATTCACTTTATGTCCCACTGAAAATCTAGAGCATGTGACGTTGTCTGCCTGTATTGCCACTTTCCTCACTTAAGGTCTGGGAAAAGCAGTCATTGTTTAGCCCAACGACGGTTAGCCCTCTCCACGCATCATAGGCTTAATTTACAAAAGGAATATTCATACTGAAGATTATGTCAGAATTATCTGATCACAGAACGTTTCGATGCAGTCAAAATGGTCAGTCAAAACTCTCTCATGTCACTGAAAACAATACAACGATGAGGAAAATGACCATTGTTTTAAATCGTCGGTGATAAATTGCGAGATAATTCAATCTGAAAGGATGGTTTTTTTCTCACCACGGTGGTGTGATTTGTCATAAACATGTGGTGAACCGGGGAAAAAAGAAACATTAATCAACTTGACTAGTCTGGCTGAAGATAATTTCAAATGAGCATGCTGCGTAAGACATCTGCACGCGAGAGAAAAAAAAAACGAACCAAAATAAATGACTGGACTACACTTTCCAGGAGGAGAGGGTCGTGAAAGGCACAAGACAATCTGTGGCACACACTTGGCAAACACAATATTATGTGTTACAAGAAAAAGAGGGGCTGCTTTTTTTTATTATCAAAAACGTCAGATAAAGTGAGTCATGCATAAATTATTCTATGTTGTTCCAGTGACTGGGTTATTTGGCTGTTAAACATGCCATTTTTATTATTATTTTATTGAATCGCTATTGTAAATTACAGTTGGAATCATAGGTACGGTACTAAAGACCAAAGAAAATTTAGTCTTGATCTACTTTCAAGTAACAGCTTTATGGTATACTTGGAACAACAAACTGCTGGAAAAACCGGAGTAGTGAACCGTAGTGAACTGATTTGGCAAATTATAAAGGGTAGCTTTATAGGCATGTACACCAGTCTAGTCAAAGGCATTTAATTTAAAGAGTTCTGTGTCGGTGAGCTTTTATGGGTATGCTGCATTCAGAATAATATCCTTATGTGCTTCACGATCCGAATCTCAACTCCTCATGGCTTTTACACAATTTTACAGTTTTGGCCAGATGCCCTCTGGCATGACACTTTATTTGCCCTGTCGCTGTTTTTATTTAGAAATTGTATATCAACATTTAATTTAATGTACAAAAGATAAAAATTAATAATGCGTCTGCTGATCGAAAAATGAAAAAATAAAAAATAAAATCCTGTGTGATAATATGAGATCTATAATTTCATTTTTAGAATTGCCTTCTGCCCTCTACTGGTAAAATGCTGGAAACGTCACAACCATTTATTATTTTAATGGTTTGAGTTCTTAAAGTATTCATAGCACAAACCCAATGTTAATGTTATTAATAAACATTGTAATTAATACTTTATTTAGTTTTCCATGACATCTAGGAATATGTGTAAATATTTTTTTAACATTAGGCCGTACAGCATTTTTGTGTATAGTTTTCCTATATATTATTATTTTTATATGAGGAGGACATGCTAGCAGTGTTGTAAACCAAGAGAGCAGTTGCACAAATTAAAAGCTTGTCATGTGGAGAATTTTGCCAAGTAAGTTTGAGTTTGGGTTTATTTAATTCTTTCATACAATGCACTAACATACCAGACATTGTCTGATCAGGGTGCAGTAGATGACCCTCAGTGAAAAGGCCGTTTCTAGCCCCATTTCAAGTGATGGAATGTAGGTATCTTAAGGCCTTTCTCCCAGCACGATCAATATAATAGTCACTACTGACTTGATTGTCCAGGTAGTAGCCAAGACATTTCAAGTTCATTACTACTGGAATAGTTGGTCCACCCAGGGTTAGTGCAGCTAGTTGAGGAGAACTTCTGGGAAACCGGGTCGTCAGTTCAGCTGACTTCTTGCATTGTGGTGTTTGCTAGCCGTATGGCACAAGACAGCCCGGTGTCTTCAGTTTAGCTACTGTCCAATGTGTCGGCAAATGTGGTCGTCCAGGTGGAAATATGCAGCAGGAAAATGTAAGGTGACACCAACCCACCTGGAAGGACACCAGATGTTAGATCTCTCCATTAGCCGGATGTCGCATTTGCTCTGTTCTTCCTGTTTTGTAGCTTTACAGCCAGGTGAGGAGCTATGGAGAGAGGTTTAGAGGCTTGAGTCAGTCTCTGTTAGCCAGTTGTGTTTGGCTCTAAGCAAGCGTTGGGCTGTTTATTTTTATTTTTTATTATGCATACCATTTAAGACAGTTTACAGAGTTCACTATATTTAAAAGTCCACTAATGTTTTACTCACCTTCATTGAAATCTTTAAATTCAGTCATAGAACCTCCAACATAATCAAAGTCTGTCCACCTTGTATACCTATCATGGTCGTGGTTAGGAAACTCCAGTACAAGCTGCAGAGTCTTCTGGTTTAACCAAAAGTCAACTCTCAAATAGCAAATATTATTTGACTTTTTAAATTGAGCGGTGAGGTAAAATAAAACCAGCCCATCTTCCCTTGCTCAAGGACTGCACCTCTTCCTGGATCCAGAATCAGTGGGACTGCTTCCGCGTCAACTGGACAAGAAAAAGCGCTTCGCATTCGATCTGCAAAGTTTGTTCTACAGTAGTTACCATAGTCCTTGTCTACTGGCTAAATTACGTTAACAGCTTGGATTTTGAAAGTAGGCGCGCGTTTGTTCTTCTCCAGACAGCGGTTGTGTACACTGCAGGCAAGTAGAATAGTTATTCTTCTTATATATTTTTATTGGAAAGAAATGTTAGTTGGTCATGTTAAAGTAACGTTTTTTTTCCTCAGGAATTTTGAGTGAATACCAAATAAAAGCGGGTTATAGCTTAGGTATGTATACTATGGAAGTAGGTCGCTAAAGAGGTCTCTTTTTAAATAAGTTTTTTTATTAATCAGTCCGGGTCGTTATTGGAGAGAATGCAGTGTAAATACGCCTAGTCAGTAACGACATAATGTCTTCTGTGCCCTAGGAACTGACTTGTAATAATTATCATCCAAGATCGATCCGAAGAGCTAAATCATGGAAACGCCTTTTAAGACACCCTGTAAACAAGAACGAGATAAGCGAGGTTCTGGTACGTAGGAGCTATTGACTGAGTCTGACTAATTATGTAAATTTATGTATTAAGTTTTGGTTAAGGATGTCTGTTTTAGTAACTTTTTCAAAGCTTTTCGTCATCTGAGAAAAAAAAAAATCAGTTTACCTAATTCACAATATTGGTGAGCTACACCTACAGTTCTTTACGTCAGTGACGGGTAACCCCGCAAGGCACACTGCCAAAAGATTCAGCCGGATTCCTTATTAGTAATTACAGACATTATTTTTTCACCCAGCTAGCTCGTATGGAACCCCGGTAACCATTCCTGCCTCCCCTTTCATGAAAAAGCTGGGATGTGGAACTGGCGTAAATGTCTACCTCCTGAACAGGTCTGAGCAATAAATTATATGAAAGCTTTTAGCATTGGAAGTTGAGGTGGACTATGCTATTTTCTGATGGTGGTACAGACAATATTTGCATATGTGTTAGAATAGCGTTTATGTAGGTTGGGTCAAATTGCAGCTGCAAGTCTTATTTTAATTTTATTTTTGTCTCCCTGGCCTTTCAGAGTTGGAAAACTAAATCATTCTCCCTGGGCAATTAAGAAGATTAACAGCAAGTGTCTTCAAACAGGGACACCTGTTTATCAGCAGCGCCTGTTTGACGAGGCAAAAATTTTAAAAAACCTGCAGCACCCCAACATTGTTGGTAAATATGCAAGCAATTCATGCTTATGCTTCACATAAATAGCTTTTGTTAAAATAATTTTAAGCTATGAAACGGCGTTCTTAAGTAGCAACAGTACAAATGTAGTTTTTAAAGTAGCTACAGTAAACCCTCATTGATAATTTGCCTCATGTGATTCTAGGATTCCGTGCCTTCGTCACCTCTAAAGATGGCTCAAAGTGCCTGGCCATGGAGTACGGTGGTGAGCAGTCTCTCAATGACCTGATAGAGAAGAGAAGAGAGCAGGGTAGGAAGCCTTTCCCAGCAGCAACCATTGAGAAGGTGGCTCTCCATGTGGCCCGTGGCCTCCAGGTAATTTTCCTCTCAAATTAACACACCTCAGTGGTTATGTCTCTGAAGGCATTGTTGGAGGACCGATTCCTTTACATGCAACGTTGACATGAATGTAATATAAAAAAATTCAGAACACATTTATTAATAACCGATGGAACAGGCTGAGTGGCTGAGCAAAGTTGCGTAACTTGGGCGACATACGCATAAACTTCCACAAAAGGGCTCTCCTCTTTAACGTAATTGTTTATAGAAAAGCATTTCTGCGTCATCCTTTCCAGATGAACAACACAATGGATTTGAACACTATGCTTAGCTGTCCTATAGGTTTAGAGCGTCTTGAAATAAATGTTAATGTATTCCAGTATCTTCACAATGAGAAAAATATTTTGCATGGGGACATGAAATCCGGCAATGTGGTCATCAAAGGAGATTTTGAAACCATTAAAATCTGCGATGTGGGCATCTCTCTGCATTTGGATGAGAATCTGAAAGGTAAATGGGTGCTGCGTCTGTACTATTAGCAACTGTCTTATGCATGTAGCAGTGTTTTAGTTGGGCCAGGTATTTGTGGGGATATCTAATATGGGTGAAAGTTACATACTGGGTTAAGACTGTCGTTTTTGTTTTTAATTACACCACACCCTTCCCCACCCTCACCAGTTTTGGAAGCGTTAAGCTGAATAAATCAACTTGGTGAATAACAAAGAATATTCCTGGCCTCCATCGGGTTGAGATGGTGGTGCCAAACATCTGCTCCTATTTTAGCAAAGTGGGCTGTTTATTACTTTCACAGTGGTGCGTGCACTCAAAACTAATGATGTTTTGTTTTCTCAAGTTGCGTCATACCTTTGCTTTGAGTTAACCCTGAAACATCTCTGTAAACATCTGAATTTTCTCTCTTGTAAGTTGGCTAGTGGGCTCTAAAATACATGAACTAATTATGTTAAATTTCAGTCCACCTGGAAAAACCCAATACAGTAATAATATTATGGTCTTGTCATAATTTGGTCCCCTGAGAATTCTGCTGGTCAGGCCCCATTTGACACAAACGGAGCAGCCACTGGCCAGGAACATAGGGAAGTATTTAAAAAAATTGATACTTGATTATCCCCGTTTGGGTTTTTTCTTTTTTTTCTTTTGTTAGCTTCAGACTTAAGATTATGAAGTGAAAAACCACTTTGACCCCGGTTATTTTACAGGATGTTTCTGGAATGAAACGGTAAACTGCCAAGGAGAACAAGATTATAATGATCCAGGCTATAAACACACAAAATCCTAGGTTTTACTTGCTAATAAACACATGACAACCTCACTAATCAACAAAAAATGGATTCTCTTTAAAGCATGCATTATTTTCATTAGTTGTAAACCGTTTACCTGCCAGTAATTTCTAATGGTACTAATGGGTTAAGGTGATTTTTTTTCAAGGTGTGGAAATGTTGGAAACCCTTGTTCTGTGTATAAAACCTTTTTATATCCTCTGCTACCACGTCCACAAACCAAGACTTATCTGAAGACAATACTTCCTTTGTTTTGTCTCCTTTGGGGAATAATTTTCATTATACAATTTCCTACGGTAAACATTTAATTTTTATTAAGTTTAGGTTTCTGCTTGCCCCTTTACCTATTTTGTCCCATTCTCTAATTGGAGAGGACTGTATAAAGACATTAAGTTACATGGCTGAAAGAAGCATATGGGAACAATGACTGTAAAGGCTAAAGGCAGGCTACCAAATCCGTGGCCACGGACAGGATGTCAATCAAACGGGTCAAATAAATGTGCTTAAAGAGCACATGCCACATGTTGGAAAGAAAGAATGGTAAATTAATCATGGCTTAAAGTGTAGTTGGTCCTACGCAGTTTGCTTTTTTTTTTTTTTATTGCATGCCGTGAGGAGTAAAAAAGAATTTCTGTTACCTCTCCGTCCAGTGACTGATCCAAAAGTAGACTACATCGGAACCGAACCCTGGAAGCCCAAAGAGGCTTTGGAGGGAGGGGCCATCACAGACAAGGCAGACATCTTTGCCTACGGACTGACACTCTGGGAGATGATGACACTGTCTGTGCCTCACCTGGAGATGCTGGAAAGTGATAGCGATGATGATGACGGTAAATTGGTCCTTTTCATTCAGACTTTCCTATATACTAAACAGTTGAATAATGTCATAAAATTTGGATTATAGTATTTAAAATAATGGCATTTTTGACCCGAGTCAAAAGGCTTATATCCACTCCATAATCTGTTGTTGCTTTTGGCTTGTTCACCAGACGACTCTTTCGACGAGGACGACTTTGACGAAGACGCGTACTACGAGCGCTTGGGGTCCCGCCCTGCCCTCGATGCGGACAGCCTGGGAGGCTCCTACCAGAGGATGGTGGAGCTCTTCTGCCTGTGCACCAACGAAGACCCTGTAAAGCGCCCCTCCGCCACACAGATTGTGCAGGTGCTGGAGTCGCACAATGCCGAGGTTATCACCATCGACTGACCTCGTGTGGCAGCCATGAAGACTTGATATTCATCATTTAAATATTCATTTATTACTGTAAGACTGAATAGACACACGGAACAAGGCCTTTCCTTTTGTCCTGCAGTTGTAAGTCGGGTGGGGGGGTGTTGCCATCTTATTTAGAAAGAAACGTGGCGCTCCTGATGAAAATCAGTTGCTTACCGACATCTGCATACATCCTGTATGTTCCTTTATTAAATTGTAAAATTCAAATCGACTTGAGTCAGACCAGAGTGCCAATCGACTTTGAGGAAGTTGGCACCTCGTGAGGTAGATTCTTGGCTCCTGACAAATGGCAACTTCAGTCGCCCGCTAGTTGCTGGAATTTACATCAATAGCCAAAGTACATAACCACAAATTGGAGGGAAACTGGACATTCCAGATTTTAAAAAGAACCTCATTTTTAATTGACAAATGTTTATTTAAAATATTTATAGCACTTAAACTCCGACGTTTTATAAATTTGTAATCACAAAAGGAAAATGATTATGGAAGTACCTGCATATTAATATAACTTAACTTCTATTTTTACATAACTAGCGACTCTAGCAATTTCTCAGAAATAAAATGTACAACTGAAAACACATGGCGGAAACTTACAACCAGTTTAAAATAACATTTCTGCTGCAACCTTTAAAATAGTTAAATATACAACCATTAGCCAATGAAGTTGTAAACCAAGAATGCAGGGGTTCCACTATATTTGGTAGCAAAGAGTTTTCCATCAGGAGTGGGATCAGAGAAGGCGATTTCTTCTTTTTCTAAGTGGGTTCCATACATGAAGGAGTTTCTGGGGAGAAAACAAGAGGCCAGTTAATGTCATGAAACAACATGTACAATTCATATACTGCACATTATAGCATTGTGCACAGGAGTTTCCGCTGTGATGATGATATAAAAACACTACCTATGCCATACGAGGCAAGCACCTGCAAGACTTTTGTAACTCTTACAAATAACCATTGGTGGGAATTTGACCGTGTGAAGAACGGAGACGACACATACGTGTCAATACAACCAGGGTACAACAGCAGTGCAGTGTTGCAGGTTCAAATCTGAGGAGAGCCGCTACTACTACTGCCCTGTCCCAGGCCATCCCTACTTCCTTCAGTGTCAAAAGCAAAAATCTAAAACCAAACTAAAGGAACTAGGAACTAAAATAACCTAAGCTGGCCATTACCGGGCAGTGTCCACCAGGCGTGTGGCGATGCCTTGTCTTCTCATCAGACTGAACACCCAGATCCGGCTCACTCCGCAGATGGCTCTCACCGGGGTGGTGGAGCAACACCAGGCCCTGTGGTGCTCCATGAAGTCGGGCTTGGTTATGTCCCTGGTGTTCTCTGGCTGCTCCAGCACCCGGAAACCCTTCAAAAACGCACGTATCACTGGATTATTCACTGAACAAAAACGACCTGCTCTTTCGATCCAACCAAGACAAGACTGCGTGTCGACGAGCACGGAAGGTGACATCGGTAGCCTGCTCTTCGTGATCCTGACCTGTTTGACGTGCTCCGCAATGAGGCAGCCAACTATCATCCTGTCACGGTTCACAAAGAGGTAGGTCTTGACCTGGCTGGGACTGCTGAGAGAGACTTGTTGGAACCCCAATTCGTTGTCAGCGAGTTGTCGGACTTCTTCCGCCTGAGGAACATTTAACAACGCATAAGCATGGAAATGTATAGAAATAAACTATAAACTACTGCCATGATATATTTTAACAAACATGGAGAAATCAGTCCACCTTTTTAAGAGCATATTTAGGGTCCTCGGGGAGAACTAAAATTATTTTTCCATCCCAAAACTCAGCAACCACCCGCTCCTTTTTCCAACCCTAGGTCAGAAGCAAAGCAAAGATTAGTCAGCAATATTCGTTCACAAAATACAATGCCATCCTCTTTTCCCATTTTGGCCCAAGTGTTTTTTATATATATATATATATATAGAAAGCTTTAGTGAAATGTAAAGTCTGCCTCCTTACCACATATTTAATGCTGTCCAGAAAGCGTTGGTG
>JAOVYW010047453.1:0-25334 GCA_025775045.1 Hiodon tergisus
TTGTAAAGGCAGACTGCATGGCTAGGTGCTTGATTTTATACACCTGTGGCAATGGGAATGAATGAAACACCTGAATTAAATGATTAAGAGGTGTGGCCCAATACTTTTGTCCATATAGTGTGTTATTGTCGTCATAATCACTGTTGTTGTTATTGTGTTTGATTTTGTTCATTTCTGTTTGGGGTGAAGGTGAATTAAAAAAAACAGATCACCGTACCTCAAAATATATCTGTTTCTTTACGTTTATTGGCTGTGTGCATTAGATTTAGCAGCCTTCCTTAAGGAATCTCCGCTGGAAATTAATTTGTAGGTTTTTACAGAAGAGAATGTGTAACAGAATAAATGCAGAGTGAGCATTGCATGACAGTTCAATTTTAGTTTAAAGACGTTCCACATTCTTCTTGCAGTCGGTGTCGGCTGCTTAAGTACCCAAGCCACGTGAACCTGCTGACTGAACGCCATTGAGGAGAGACAGACGTGACCTGGGATAAAAATGTCCATGGAAAGGGGGGGTGGGGTTTGAAACGGCAGAAGGCCAATGATACCATTGCAAAAAATTGGGCATGCTAGATTCCTGAAAAATGGTCCGTACTTAAAAAGTCAAGGTGCGTCTGAAGGTAACCCAATAGTTTTTATCATATCGGAGAATCAGGAAGATCTACTTTAGATTTACTTTAGTCGTTTACTGAGGCACTTTTCTGGTAAGCTCTCATTGCCTGCAGAATTCTCCCATATGACGAAAAAATTCAAGGCTGTAATGTAATATTCACTAAAACATGATTAAAGTAAATCATTCGGCTCAATAATAATAATAAATTCAGCTCAAAACCGAGGTCTGTTTTTCATGCAAATGTAAATAGAAACTTGCATTTTATGAATAGCTTTGACGAAAAATCATGCAAAAACTTCAAAGATCACCTCAATCCCAAATGTAATAAGGTCATTGGAGACCTCATTTTTGTTTATAATAATACATGGCCCCTAACCTTCTTATTATGTGATATGTTGGAAATTGTGAATTGACAATTGACAATCCCAGAAAGATATTGGATGCGGTTTATCGATGTGTATGAATGTCGACTGAGTTCAAAGTTGTCCTTAAATTATCTATTGTCCGTTATTACGACAATATTGCACCCACGCATCCACATTTTAAATATTTACTTTACTTTACGACATTAAGCCCTCAAACATTCTCTGTTAGCAGAAGACTCTAGCCCTAATATGAAAATGGTTAAAACTGGTTCAGTGAGGAAAACATGAATGACTCAATCTTATCTAATCTTATTCTACCTGCTAATTCCTCTGTCAGCAGTGTTTGCCTAGATTAAGTCCAACTGCAGAATGCCTTCCAACTAAACTTTTCAATACATACCGTTCTTAGCCTAGCTGAATGAAACCAATGTCTGTGCACAGGGACAAAGAACACAAACATAAATTAATGAGTGAGTGTGTTTTTAACATATTTAGTGTGGTAAATAATAATTAGTATCACCCCTTCCTTTTCTCAAATTGAGATTAAGATATTGTCATCTGGTGCAATTAGTGCCAAGTGTGACAGCTTCTTGAAGAATAACATATGGATAAGCGTTGGGTGAGAAAAACCAAATCCGTCAAATGTGAATTACCTTTCTAATGAAACGGTAAACAAACAGAGATTGTCGCCGAAACCAACCATTTGATTGCATGTCGGTTTGGGTTTGTTTCCTGCAGGTCCCGGCTGTAAATAAAGAGTCTTGGCTAGGGATAAGGAGTCATTTTCAAAGTAGGAGCATATGCTTCGCTCAAAGGGGCACAAACTCCACAGCTGGCAGCTTTGTTTTACTGCTTGAGATGTAGCCTTTAATAGATGCATAGTCCCTGAAGCCAACAATATTACTTAGCAACCGATATTGCATGAATTTATATTACCTGCAACCTCAAAATATTTATTACCTCTGAGGATACCTGGCTCACGCTTCTAACTCTGCCTATGACAAACCGTTTATCTGCCAGAAATATTTGCTCCCTTGGTGTACCTCTATAAATGCAGTGTAGATAACTCGGGGCTCACTGTTCTGGTTAGCCACATCTGATTTAACCTGTCTTCAGGTGGAATTGTGTTGCATTAAAAAGAATGTAACCACTGTTGGTGACAGCATTTTAGCTCGTAATGGCAATTAGCCAGTTTGAAGTTATTCCCTGAACACTCTTACGCAAATGAAAAGTCAGGCGTACATCTTAACTACTGCAGACAGCACTCACTTTGATTGCAAATACCAAACATAAAGCCAGGGTTTTGATTGATGTGGCTGTATTTTGCCAGCACATTTAATTCGAATTTAGCGCAAAGCATTGTGTATTCTGCCCATTGTAATTCAAAGACCTTACTCAAGTGCTTTGGCGATTACATTTAGCATTTTTCATGGGCCAGGTCTCCGGAATTCCAGTGGATATTCTATAGAATCATTCAAAGTATCCAATCAGCTTCAGAACTCCTAACGTTGAATGTCAGCCCCATGAAGTGAGTGGCATTAATTTCCCATAGCTGTCTGTCAAATGCCTTTGTTCTTTTATCCATCCTTGGTCCTTTATTTCTTTATTTCATCACTCTCTGATCACTGGTTACACTGATACAGCTATTACTCTGTCAATCACCACTTTTGCATTTACAAACATTAGAATCTATTGTGATGGCAGGTCTAAGCAAGAACCAGCAGAAATAAATATGAGACTAAATAAAACAAAAAAGTGCAGATCAACCATAGGCCATCTTAAAATGGTAAGTTTTCTATAAAAGCTATCTCCTTAACACCAACAGGCAAATTGTTCCAATGCTAGGGGCAAAAAAGCAGAAGGCTGTTTTTCACCACTGTTCTTTAGCTTTAGTTTTGGAATGCAGAGCAAATTAGCTCTGGATGATCTGAGCTGATGATCGATTCAAATTTCTGAAATGTATTGAGGTTCTGCACTGAACTGTGTTTGAAAAACACATGAGGACTTAAAAATCTATTCTAAGACTCGCAGGCAGTCAATACAGAGAGTAGAGTATTACAAAGTGATGAGTGTTTTTGTCTGGCTGCAGCATTCTTTATCACCTGAAGCATTTCAATGATTTGCTTGTTATTTGTAGTTATTTGCAGACCTGTCAGTAAGGAGCTATATGAGTAAAATATCTCTCTGCATTTTAGCTCCAATAATAAAGACCTCAGTTTTATCTTGATTTAGCTAAACGTTAACTTGAAATCTAGAGTTTTATGTCAGACAATAAAGACACAAAACAGCTGACAGTACTCTCATAATCTTGTAAAACTGTATAGCTGGGTGTATAGACTCAGCATAGCTATAGTACTGGAGGCAATGTAAAACCGTCTACCAGATATATAAGATTTAAACCAACTTAGAACCATGACAGAGACCTACCCAATTAAAATGTTATGGTCTACAGTGTTAAATGCTACACTCTAGCAGAACAAGAACCGCTGCACCACTATCACCAACACTTGGTGATTTACTACGACCAGTTTCTGTTCTGTGATTAGCTCAAAATCAAGAGTTTGCTTTGTCCAGTGTTACCCAGTACAGAAGGACAGACCAAGATCATCAGGAGATCCCATCAGTGATTCCACATTTGATTGGGCGGTGGAGAACCATCTCCCCACAAGGAGCTGTGTCACCAAGGCGAGTGTCACCACAGAGAGTGTGAACCAGAACCCGACATTTCCTAGATTTAGGATCCTCTTGGGATGGCAAAGTCTACGGGGGGGCTCGGGAGTTACCCAACAGCTACAGGGCTTGAGAGGTGACTGCTATGGAAGGGGTACTGCCTTTTACATGCATGTTTTACATAAAACATTTAAACATTAACATTTATTTTAACTGTAGGGCAAAACGTGATATTTTGATCTGTGATTTGGTCCGTTAAACCACAGGTTGCATTATTGAGGATTGTTTTTTTAACTTATTTTACAGTAAATATATTTCACTGCATTATAATTCAGTGTCATCCCTTCTCTATTTTCCATTATGCAATGCTGTGTATTCTGGTGCTGTGAATTTCTGTAGGTAAAATATAAAACTAGTGGCACTTATTTTAATGCATCAAAAAGACACAAATAGAATATTAGTTACCAAGAACACCATACACACAATACCCAGAAGAGTACATTTGTTCAACATAAACCGGTGTCCCGATATGATTAGACATGCTAGGTTTTAAAAACACACATTCACACACAGACACACGCACACATGTATACACACACACACACACACACACACACACAAAGCTACTAAGCAAATAAAATAAAAAACAGACGCAGTGTTTGGTGTACAAAATTGTGTGGACTGTCAGAGTGTGTAGGCTCTCCTCTTAAAGCCTTGGTTCGTTAGTGGAAGAGCTCGTTATTCATGGTAAATGTTGTGCAGGTATGGAGCTGGCCATCAATCTTGGTGCCACTTCACACTGTTTGTCTTTATTTATCTTTATTTTTCAATCAAATATGTATTTATTTATTTTTTTGCAAGAAATGAAAACAAATGGGATGAAAAATTAAAGAGCTTTGGTTGATACCTTAAGTACTCAATGAACTTTTTTCCCATAGGCAATTATTTAGATTATTTAGACAATTATTTATTTTGTGCTGTTTTGTGAGCGAGGTTGAGGCCGATGACCGGGGGTCTCCGCAGACCTCTGATATACAGAGCTATTGATTTCTCTTCAGGTTGTGTAATGGTTAAGGCACTGAAATTGTGACAGCGAGCCAGGAGGCAGACGTGTCTCAGGAGAAGCCCTGTTCCTGTAACCTTGGGCAGTGGTACACCACCTGAACGGCTCCAGTGCACATCCAGCTGTATAAATTTTTTGAGTCTTAAATTGTTACTGCTTTGCAAATCTCTCTGCTAAGCACATAAATAATGTACAGGGGGAAAAAAAATAAAATAATTAAACCTTCTTTTCGGAGACGGCTTCACCCACACTTGTGTAGTCCCCTTCCCAGCCACTGACAGCCCAGTGACAACAAGGAGCATTAAAATAACAGCTCTGACATCTCTATGGATCAATTCAAACAAAAAGCATGTTATATTTTGTACTTATATTGTGCACTACACGAACAAGTACACGTTACGCAACATATCATCTTAATTCCAAAAATGACGGAGCCTTGTTATATTAAATGAGCTGAAATCAGCTATTCGGTTTTAGCTTGGAATGAAGTGATGAACTTGGATTATTTAATTGAGTGGAGAAATCCACCAAAAGATGATGGACTGAACTTTAGATCTAGTTACATGAAATATAACTAGAAAATATATTTATCAAATCAGACCAAAAACCATTCTGGGTATTCAATGATTGTGATCTTTAAAACACTATCCATTGTTTAAATGGAGCAGAGCTGATACAATGATTGTTACATATGACAATATAACCACCAACTCACACCAGAGAAAAAAATCTGGTTTCTATCAATCTGGCCTTGGTGTGATCCTGGGGCTCTCGTGTCATAGCAACAGCTTTTCCAGTTACAATCTGGCAGATTACAGAATCCTGCCAGGAATACTTTAGAGGCAACAAAAAAAAAAAAGAATTCAGAGCAAAATTTGAATTTTCATTTGATTTACATTACTGTGTGAATATATGTGTATTTATGCATAATTACAGTGTTACTATACATAGTCACACAGTTTAACGAGTGAGCTATTGGGATACAACGGTGTACTCATAGATCACTGTAAAAATATTACTTAAAATTGTTTTAGCATTTTCCTATAACGGTGCTCTTCTGTCTTGGCTTCATCCTTTCACATGCCCTCAAAGTGCAAACAAGGGAATTCATACTTAATCAGATGTTACGGATGGCAACTCCTGCACATTCCAAGCGCTTCAATTATTTTATGTATCACATGCTACTTTTTATTTTCCTATATAAAACTAATCCAGGGATTGGCAGAGACCGGTACACTGGGCTTTCATTGACACCTTTTATTTTTCATATCATATTTAATACAAAATACAACAAATCCAAAAAGAAAAACACTTCCAAAGAGAATACTTCTTTTTTTTAAATTCAGCTCTTAACTATTAAATAAAACGCACCATTTTTGCCACCACAAAACCAAAACCTCCCTACACAGCCTTTGCTGGCTATTTAAAAGCCCTTTAATTGTTGGTACCTGAGTGCAGTTACCATTGGTGGGTCGTGAAAAGCCTCTTTTGGAGATTTTTCTTTTTCTTGAGGATGTGGCTACCGGTGTTGGTACAAAGAATGCACAATTTCCTCTGAAATAATTTGAAACTGACAAAAGTTTCAGTTTGAAACTGAAAAAATTGGCAGCCACCATTGTTTATTCCATATTTAATAGAAGAAAGATTTTGCTTTCGATTTTGTTTTTCTACATAATATTGTAAATAAAACAAACGAAAATGGCATGGACCAAAATTGAGAGGCAATCACTGCAAGCAAATGTTTTTTGCAGCCCTCAATGAGACTTCTGCACCTGTTTGGCACACTCTTAATGAGCAAACTGCTCCAGCTGTCTCAGGTTTGATGAGTGCCTTCTCCAGACTACACGTTTCAGCTCTTTCCATAGATGTTCGATAGGATTCAGATCAGGACTCAGAAGGCCACTTCAGAACATTATCCTGTTGGAGGACCCATGACTTGTGACTAAGACAGAGCTTTCTGACACTGGGCAGTACGTTTCACTCAAGAATGCCTTGATAGCCTTGGGATTGCATTGTGCCCTGGACAGATTCATGTCAAAGCAACCCCAAAATAGAGCATAGAGCTGATGTGACTTGCCAAAAAGCTCCAGTTTTGACTCATCTGTCCAAAGGACATTCTCCCAGAAGGATTTTGGCTTGTCAATATGCATTTTAGCAAATTCCAGTCTGGAATTTTAGGTTTTTCTTTCAAAGAGGAGTCCTCTTGGGTCTTCTTCCATGGAAGCCACTTTCGCTCAAAAAGCAACATGTGGTACTTGTTGTCTTCTTAGAGAACTTTCTTCTTTGCTTTCTCTGGTCCATCTTCAGTGTGGTGCACACAATGATACCAAACAGCGCAGTGCCTACTTTGAATGACTGATTCCAAGATTGGAGACACGTGTGATACTAATTAAAGAAACTAATTCGTTTGGAATATCCAATATCCTATAATCCAGTTATTTAGGGGTACCAACAACTGTGTCCAGGCCATTTTATAATATCTTTATTAGCAATAATTCATCTCTTTTCACAGCTTCTTTGCTTTCTTCTATGACATACCAAAGCATGCAAGTATACATGATGCAATAGATTTAAATTTAATCACTTTTTTTAGGAGGAATGAAGCATTATTTCAATTAGCTGTAAGCCTGGTGTAAGGGCACCAACAAATTTGACCATGTCTGTACTGTGCATATCTGGTCATCTGTCAGGGCTTTTACACCAGAACCCAAAGCAGCGCAATCTGGGTTATTTGTCAGGGCAGTAAAATCAGACATGCAGACCGCTGGCCTGTTGTTTAACCTGTTATTTTTACAGCCCTCATCTCACATCACTGTGTCAGCCAGGAGAAATTGTGTTCAAATATCAAAAAAATCTTCTACAGTGCAGAAATAAGTTTGAAGCATGAAAAACTATTTGCGTCTCCTTTACAATTGCCTTCATCAAGACTTCAAATATTAAATATTAAATACTCATATTTTTCATGTTCATTTATAATCAGACTGAAATGACTGAAAAGTTCAATCATTCAGCACTTGATCAAACCCGTTCAATCCATTTCAGCAGATAATAATGTGGGATTTAATAATTACAACAGAAATTAACAAGTTATCATTGCAAGGCTTGAAAGGACGAAGCACGGCCTCATTATGCCGCAGTGCCTCAGAGTTTAAGGTCTATTTCACGCTCGGGTGACCTGCCGCCAAAGCCGAGATCATTTCTGGCTGCATGGCTTGTTTATGACCGCGCAGTTGAGGAGACCCCATGTGAAGGGTCAGTGACTGCACTTAGGACTGCATTTGTTATTGGTCACCCAAAGAGATCAATACGTGGGAGTCAGCCAGCCTTCCTCCAGGGAGACTGCAATTTCCTGACTAGAGCTCTGTAACCCTCATTGCCCACCCCAAGCCCAGGTCCACTCTGAAGAACATCTCATTACTGAGGAACAGGTCACCTCTGATCCCAGGGATCAAAAAACCTACCAGTAGACTGTGAGATGCATTTCAGTTTCAGCCTCGGAATGAATTCCCCTTGCTTAATCCTCTGGATGTTTTAAAATAATACATTACCATAAGAAATGGCAAGCGGTAGAAGATGAGACAGATGTGCTGCCAAACCACAGTTAGTTTTGTGGGGGGTTTTTTCGATATTAAAGCAAGGCTCAATTTAATTCTGGATTATGTTTGGTTTTGACAATTAGTATACTGCTGTTATTCATTTTCAGTCAATTTTTTGTTGAGTATTAGTAAAGTAGTCACAAACGTTTAACCATGCAGATCGGATATTTACACAGCAATGTTTTTTCAAGGAATCATGTGAGACATCCTGCTGGGCTGCATCAATTTCACCACAGCGACCAGTGGACCATTAGGCTGGACTCCAGCCATCTGGGCCCCCAACGCTCTCCTCCGGATATTACAATATCTTGGAACTCCTCGACTGGAGGGCATCAAACAATATGGACATTAGATTGTTTAATTCAGCTCCTAGTGTCGGCCAGCGGAGGAAGGGCTCCCCCATTAAGCCAGGTTCCTCTCAAGGTTTCTTCCTGCCAGCCTAGGGAGTTTTTCCTTGCCAATGTTGCCACTGGCATGCTTTTTGGGGGTCAGGCCTGGGACATATTGTATTTCTCTGTATGTAAAGCGTCTTTGTGACATAGAAACATACATAAAAATTAATTGATTGATTTATTGATTGATGTTGGGTCCTTCTAATACAGAAGATTTTTTAAAATTGGATACTTTACTTTTTATTATTCAAGCCATGAATTACACATGTTTCATCATAAGATGTACAGAGTGGGTGACAGTGAGGGATGAACCAGTGAAACGGGATGCATGGAGGGAAATTTCTTTCAACCGAGATATCTACGGTGGGTGACAGTAAGGTATAAACCAGTGAAATGGGAGTGAAACGGTATGCGAAGACAAAGGTACGGGACAAAGCCAGGAGATCAATGAAGAAGACCAAGCGCAGGAGACCGAGCCAGGGGACAAAGCCAGGAGATCAAGGCAGAAGACCAAGGCAGGAGACCAAAGCGGGATACCAAGGCATGGGACTAAGGCAGGAAACCATGCAGGCGTGACGGAGCAGAAGTATACCCTGCCAACAAAACTTCCAGATTGGCTCTCTTCACCGCTTTTGATGTAACTCATTTGGGGCTTTTGTTTCTCTGTACCTCAGATATCTCAGAGCTTTCCCCTATGGATAAACAGACAGTTGGACCATCATGTAGGTGTTAAAGGGGCATATTCGAATGTTACAAAATGCAGTGTTGCCTCAGTTCACATATTGTGAGTAACTTATTTTGTTCTTATCATTTTGTGATCTCTGAAATCATTCATTTATTTATTAAACATTTGATTGCAGAAGGTTAGCCACCTTTTTAGTTTTACTGCCATATAGCCACCATATTCTAATAATAATATTAATATATATCAAAGCTTCAATTGTTTTAAAAATAATTCATATTTATATATATATATACTGTATATATACTGTATATATATATATTTATACAAAAGACTGGAAGATTTAATATAATACAATAGCTCAATACAATAAAATTAATCATTTGACTTTATACTATATCCATATTTTGTCCTGTTTCAGAATGTTACTTATGAGGACTGTTGTTTATAATCGTGCAAAGGCCTACCATGTAATATCTGATTATTCAAAGAAACATAACCAACATGACTGATATTAAGTTTGCAGCATGCCTTGATCTCTCCAGAGAGAGTTTTCTCCAGGGCAACATCTTTGGCTAATCAGAAGGTGGAGGGTTAGCAGGCGATGCCTAGCTGCACAGGATTGAGAAATAACAGTCTCCAATATCTGATCCGGGAGGTTACTATTTGTTCAAAGAAAATGGTTTTGCTAAATCGAGTCCTTTCATAATCAGGCAGAGCAGAACTCAGCACTCCCTATGACCCTCCAGGACTGCTGGTGAATATAGTATGAAGTGCACCATAAAGCACTAATATAGGATGTAAAGCTGGAGCATGTCGGAACTCCCCATTTAGAACTTAGGGATACAAGCTGTTTAGTTTTCTTTCTCCAAAACAATGGGTGCATTCAGAAACTCATATAGTCACAACTCTCACTAATGATGACAGTTCACATGGCCTACCCAAGCTCAAACATACTGAAAATCCTGTTTCCCTGGACACTATCCAAAAAAGCATTTTCGAATAGCCTTTCAATTCCAAACCAACCAAAGGCAGGCTTAATTATATTAAATCAGGACGCAATGTCTTTATCTAAGGGTGTGTTTCACTGGCCCCCATGCCTTCTGTTGATTGTCTGCGACAAGACTTCACCCCTGGGCAGAAATAGTCATTCTCAGGCTCTGTACACCAATTATATAATTGCTTTCTACAGGAGAAACAGAATTGGTTTTCTGCTGTTGTTTTTTTTTTTTAATAAAAGAGAAAAACCTTTCCTACAGTTCCTTTTTATTGATTTCACAGTTAGACTACAGAAGTGAAAGGACATTTGCTACCAATTTTAAAAGAGAAATTAAAAAAACAACCTATCAAAATGTACTTTTTATTATTATTTGAGGGTTTAAAATATAGTTTAGTAATGTTGATTTGATTTGGATTTCGAAGACATATTGCTAAAGGCATTTGCATCACTGTAGGTAAAAACCATAAATCAGTGGTATGGGGTGTTTATATGTACAGAATGTATAATGGAATAGGTTCAGAAAAAACATCTATACAGTTACCTTCCCTGCTTGTATCTGAAACTGAAAAAAGTTTTTTTTTTTTTTTTGCTTTAACCGAGGGACCAGTCTCTGTAATTTACATGGAGATTTGTTTTTAATTCCTGTGCGAACCCAATGCAATCACTCCCACCTTCGCTGTACAAGTTAGAGAGAAGTGTTTAAGGCCAGTGCAGCATTTCTCATGGATACACAGTGCCACCTGCAGGAAATTTGGTAAATTACAAATAAAACTACATTCTCATCAGCGCCCCTCTTTCCTGGCACTCCCAGCAGTAGACTGTGACATTCCTTGACAAATTTATTCTCAGGGCTAGTGTTAGTGATTAAAGAGAATCTGGAATATTCTCAGGCCTTTAAAGATTTGCTCTTTGTGAAATACTTTTTGTAATGTGTTTGAAATATAAAAAAAGTATATAGCTTCAGATTGCATTAAAAAAGAGAAAGATAGCTGAAAGGTTTTAACAGTTGCAATGGAGAGCTGTCCACTCTGAGCAACATCGGGAGTCTTGTTAGGATTTCTGTGCATGTGTGTATGTGCGTGTGTATGTGATTTTTTTCCTGCTGTCTTGCTGTTTTCCAAGTTTGCTGACTCTGGCATTCAAGTCAGACCCAAGAAAACGCAGCACAGCCCAACGCAGTTCAGCAGAAACTCAGCCTGCTAAATCTGTGGCGAATCAGCGATTCTTGGAGCAGAAGGGCAAGTGCTGGGTGTCACCACTCTGACGCCACGACGGGGATTCATAAAGAAGGAGACGGACACATCACTAACTCGCCCATGTGCAGGAAAAAGAGCTTACAGAGAATGTTTGCTTTACCAAAGGAAGGTGCACGGCCTTGTGCAGTGGCCATAAGAGTAAATGTCCCGATATCGAGGGGGGGCAGGAACAATTAAGGGGGGAAGACCGGAGTATGGTGCAGAAAACGCTTCCTTTAATGAGCCACTAGAGGCCGCTGTGATTTATCTTTGCAGTTCTTTGGCACGCATTCACTGAAGAAGTCTCTACAGACTTCTGTCCAGTTCATATATCTTAATAGTTACTTTTGAATCGCGTCTTCCGCTGCCAGGTTAGCCATCTTCACCCCCCAAGATTGGGGTGACAAGTTTTTCCCAGTTTCTCGCACCCTTCTGTCTTTAAACTGACTCTTCGATGTACAGAGCTCTATCTGTGGCTGTGCCTTCCCTGGCCCATGCTACAAACACATGCTGCTAATTAGTGGGTGACCCGAAACACAAGTCACTGAAACAAGATGCGTCCTCACATGTATCACACTTCAGGGTGGATGTGTTAATGCTCTGACGGGATGATTTTCACTGAACAGCTTTAGAGTGGGAAGGGCTGGGTACGGTCTGGGGAAGCGGTAGTCACGTGATCAGGGTTGTCAGTTGTTGGCTTCGACTGCCCAGTATAGATCGACAGACAGTGCCCAAATAGCAGCTCACAGAGATCATTCAAAAGTCATTCAGGTGGATTTTTTATCTTGACAGTCCAAAAACTTCATAACTGTGGAGGATTATTGACTTAATGATGGCCCAGACTCTGAATCCTTGCAGGTAGCTAGCTGCCAAATCAGTCTTATTATTTTGTAGAAAGTTATTGTATGATTATTGTATTAATCATATCTAAGCTTTGTAACAAGGGAAATACTATAATCATTTCAGTATGTATTACATTTCAACCAGTTACTGCATTTCTGTGTGCATAAAGAACTTGTGTCTTGTGCCTGCAGCTCTATTGGGGAAATTCCTATGGTATCATGTGTGCTAAGGAGCGCACTTTTTTCTTATTCTTCTGTGATCTCATTGGTCACCCCTGAAGCAAACACTGAAAGCTTCCTCGTTCCACAATGAGATGAGCACAGAAAGTTCCAGACGAGGGGTCGTTATATACAACATGTGCCCCAGCACACAGACTCCCCTCTCTCCAGTTTGTTCAGATATGCTCAGAGGAAAATCTGATCTGACCGTGGTTTAAAGTTGGAAGAATTTTTATTCAAATTCACCTGTTAAGGCTTGCTGATTTACATCTTTATTTTCTTTCACTTTTCCCTTTTTATTGTTGCCATTTCAGTGAGGGTGTTCAGGGTTTGGTGTATTCGGGCTGCCTTCCTGATTGAATGCAGACATGCCTCAAACTCTGAGAATCAGCGGGGTAATGAGTACTTTTTTGTTAACATCGTTGAACAATTATCTGTAAAAATAAATTTTAAGTACTTAAACTGACATTTAGCTTGGCACCACAGTGGCTATGCACTTAGCATCAGTATGTAACAGGGCCATGGTCCTGGTTTCGAGCAGGACTTCTTCTACAGTCAATAGCATATGCTATCCTGCCACGGGCATTGCTGTTCCAAACTTAAGTTAATTGGACATTCTTAGGCAGCGGTGGACATCACCCACTTATCTTCTTACATGCGTTACATGCGGAGCCAGCGAGTGGTCCACAATGAAGGCTGCTTCCTCCCTTAGTTGCTCTACGTAAAGCGTATTTTTCAACCGTGGCTCAGATCCCAGTTTGCAAAGTGCATTTTTGTTTGATAAAGGGAATGAGATTGTGGATTGAGACAGGAAGTATCAACGATCGATCTTTAACACATCAGTATTATCCTCTGTCTCTATCCCATCTTCGTTTCTTTTTATCTTCTGTTCAAATGCCCTATCGGGGTCATGACAGAAACTCCAGCTCTGACACTCTGCTGGAAATGAGAGTTGGGAGCTCGCCTTGGGAGTTTGGGGCTAGCATCACTTTTAAAATGCCCCTCCCCCCTGCTTCTGAGCAGCATCCTCCATCAGGTAGCCACCCCTCCAATATGGATCACTGATAGCAAGGATGGTTTTACATACTACGAGGTCCCTGGGCACGAGTGTCTTTGGAGGCCCCCCCACCACTCTCTCAGGGGCCTCTGACCATTAGGGGCCTTGGGATAAAAGGCTCCCCAAGGCCCCTAATGGTCCGAGGTCCCTGAGAGGGTGGTGGGGGACATCAAAGACACTCGTGGTCAGAGGCCCCTGGGCCTAGGCCCCATTTGCCAGGTTCATAATCCTGCCCTGACTGATAGTCGATGGCGTTTTGATGTCTATATTTACCGTGACGCGGCCCTTTTGCATGCAGTATGCAGTGTAAACAGAGCGGTGCCAGGCAGAGCTGGTGAGCTGTCAAACTCGGTTGAATCTCTTTGTTCAGGCAGCCGCTTTGAATCCTCTGTTTATCCCTGGAGGCCTTTGAAACGTACTGAATTTTGTCAAAAGTGAAAGAGCATGGAGGTCTGCACGCTTTTATTTATTTCTTTCACAGCAGTGCTGAGACAATGCTGGAAGCTGTGTGGGGAGAGTAAGACTGCCTTGTGAGTGACAGCTGCGATCCTGCCACTGATGGTGTGATTTGCAGATTTCTGCTGCACATGAAACTCTGTGTGGCCAGCGGAATTGGAACCAACTCTCAAACAGACATTCCATCACATGTTGTCAGGCAGTAGCTGTCATGGACATTGATCACCACAGTGAAAAAAGCTTGTGCCTGGACTTCTGCGGGCAAAGAGTTGCCATGGAAATTATTATGATGGGCAGTTGTAGGATGTTACACATTCTTTTCTTGTACCATTAACAGCCATGTATTGCAAATGGCAACATTAGTGCTTGAAATCAGAGCTGTATCAGATTGATTTATCTCAGCTTTTTATATATTTCCAACACTGCTTATCTTTACTACACTGTAACTTTACCACACTACTTATCTTTACTACACTGTAACTTTATTACACTGCTTATCTTTACTACAATGTAACTTTCCCACACTGCTTATCTTTACTACACTGTTTATCTTTATCACACTGCTTATCTTTACTACAATGTAACTTCCCCACACTGCTTATCTTTACTACACTGTAACTTTCCCACACTGCTTATCTTTACTACACTTTAACTTTATCATGCTGCTTATTTTTACTACACTGAATATGTACTTATCTTTACTACACTGTATCTTTAACACACTGCTTAACTTTACTTCACTGTATCTTTTTAACAGGGCATAAGCATTTCCTTCAGTTTTCTATGAAAAACTTAATAGAAGTAAGAATCAGTTCAACGTTTTTCCTTTAATTGAAATTGCTAGTGGAGAAACATAATTTAGTGAAGAGTGATGAACATCCAAAATATCTCAAGTCTTGAGTGGTTTATACATGTACTGTACAAGTGCAGGCAAGATACAGGTGAACAGTTAGCTTTTTAAACTCAGCTTAATGAGGGGACACTAACTGGCCAAACCCAGCAACGTGCTTTTGGGCAAAACCCTCTGCGTAACACAGGCTTAAGGTAACTGGTTGCAGCGGTCATTGTGCTGGCCAGCAAAGAGCTTTAAATCATTATTATTTGCTTCAATCATTTAAATGAGCACCTTCGACTTTAGATGACAATACTGACCTTTCATCTATTACACAATTTATTGTAGACATTATACTGTTTATCATGCATTCTACACTGTTTCATAATTCTAAACCTTCGACAAACTTAAGATCATGTTGTAGCGTTTTGTTTAAATCTTTATTTCTTCTTTCATATACCATCTTCAAACTCCTTTGTGTTGCAGGCTGCAAAATGTACTCATACTGTTTTATTCTGATATTTTCTAGATAACAGGTAGTATCAATCCACTAACAGTAAAATTCTACTCTCAGAAATACACAAAGACAATGAATTAACTAAGTGGTCAGGCGACATTCATTGCTACTGACGGTGGCCAGATGTCACTGACAGTGTAGATTTAAAAGTTAATGCTTTGTTAATAATTTTGTGATATAACCAATAACCAAAAGTATATTAAGTCAATTGCACAAAATAAATGTAAACAAAATTAAACTATAATTGTAAGTAAAATTTAAAATCCATAATAATTTTTAAAACATAATAAAAATACAGGCAGACAAATCTCACCGTGGATCAGACCAGATCAAAATGCCGATTGTATAATTACTTCTCAGCTTTATCTCTTAGCAGCCAATCACGTGTACTGACCAACAAACGCCACCTTGCCAGGCTACCAATCGCGAACATTCTGATACAGTAAGAGTCATCCAGTTGAATGTCTTCAATAATTCATACAGTACATACAGTTAGTAAACATTACTCCCAAGTACTTTGGGCTACAGAAGGAAGAGTGCTGATGAGGAGCTTGAGGAGATTAGAAAGGAAGGTATGGAAGACAAATACATCACCTCATGTACTTTAAACGGCTGGACTTTTATTTCAAAGGCCAATTGCCATGGCAACCAATCTATGGTTAACAGGACAACTGCTGTAGGTCCCACAGCAAAACAGTCCTGATCTACAGAACACATACCATTCAATAGGAATTAAATCCGCCACTCTGAGACCATTTAAATAAATCCTGTATGTTTACATAGATAATACTCTGTGAAAAATAGCCATTGGCTTGTTTACCTATGTCTATTATCACCTCCTCTCTCCTTGAAACAGACAATGTTTCTTTTCATATCTAAGCTTCTGGGACCTGGCCATAAAGTATCTCCTCTGGTCAGCTCTATTACTGCTTGTCATGACTCAGAGCCCCGCCGGCTAATTCCTGGGACTCACCTTGGGGGGACCAGAGCGGGTAATTGCTCCGTGTATGTGAGGCGTAGAGTAAGTGGCAGACTCAGCGTGCCCCACTTCACTCCATAGGCTGATTGGTAGTGTCATCTGATGCTTTGAAACTTCCAGCACCCACCAAAACACACAGACACTCACACACATCTCTCACTCTCCTCTGCCTCACAGTAGAGGACTTTCTCTTTTAAGGATCTTCCCAATGTTAGTCTCCATCGCGTCAGTCAAAGTGGCAGCTTGTGAGAGTGATGGCGGCTCCTCCTGGCAGTGACGTGGGGGTAGGACCAATGTAGCACGTCGACATGCTTGGTTCGGAAATAATCGGTAAAACACACTTCTGGGTTCTCCGGCTTTCTTGCCGGCTATATTTCAATAATCAGAAAATAAAAAATAATTGCTCTTCAGGGATCCCCCCCACGGGTTCACCCCAAACTCAACAACCTAAAATAACAAACTAAACAAAATACTGAACAAAATTAAACCTAAACGAAGACGAAATGTCGGCATCCGCTTCGCCAGAGCCGACTCTTTCTTCCGCCTTGTTCACCTTCTCTTCTTGTGTCGCCCTGACTGCCATTCTCCCGGCCAGCTCCTGTCCCAACTCCAGCACCTACTGAGGGATCACAGGTCGTTAAATGCTGTTTGCAATTAGCATGATCCTCATCCGGTGCTGATGGGCGTGCCCGGACCTCTCCATTGTGTGTACTCAAGACTGACGTGTGGCACATAGCTCCCCCACCAGAACGAACCAAGGACTCGTTTGGTACCACAGCCTCCCCCTCCCCAAGCGGGAGAGGACGTCGGCTGAGGCGTTCTGAGCCCCCGGCCGGTGAACCACCCAGTTCCGAAAATGCTGCAGTGCGAGGTACCACCTGGTGATCATAGAATTGGTGTCCTTCATCCGGTGTAGCCACTGGAGGGGAGCATGGTCGGTGACCAAGAGAAACCGGCGACCCAGGAGACTGCAGGGTCAGGACAGCCCACTTGATGGCAAGACATTCCCGTTCAATGGTGCTGAACCAACCCTCCCTGGGGGTGATCTTCCTACTGATATAGATGACAGGATGCTCCACCCCGTCCACCTCCTGGGTCAGCACGGCCCCCATGCCATGCTCCAACGCGTCCGTCTGCAAGACAAAGTCTTTGGAGAAGTCAGGGTTAACAAGCACAGGTCCCCCGCACAGAGCCGCTTTAATAGCCACGAACGCCGTCTGGCACTGCTCCGTCCATTGGACCGGGTCTGGACTCCCCTTTTTGGTGAGATCCGTCAACGGGCAGGCCAGGTCAGCAAAGTTGGGAATGAATCGTCGATAGTACCCAGCCAACTCGAGGAAAGATCTCACCTGTTTTTTTGACTTAGGCGGGGGACAGACGGAAACTGCCGCCGTTTTGTCAATAAGGGGCCGAATATGGCCCCCACCTAAGAGGAAGAACCAGATACCGTACCTCCCTCCACCCAATCGCACATTTGCCTGGGTTCGCCGTGAGACCAGCCCCACGCAAAGCACCCAGGACTGCCCGCAAGTGCCGCTCCCAATCATTACTATAAATGACAATGTCATCGAGGTAGGCGATTCATAGTCACAGTGCGGCCGGAGTATTCGGTCCATGAGCCTCTGGAAGGTGGCTGGTGCTCCGTGAAGCCGAAAAGGCAAAGTGACAAATTGGTACAAACCAATCGGAGTGGAGAAAGCCATTTTTTCCTTGGACATCGAAGACAGGGGAATCTGCCAATAGCCCTTGGTCAAATCCAGTGTCGTGTGAAAGCGAGCAGTGCCTAGCCGATCCAACAGGTCATCCACCCGAGGCATGGGATAAGCATCAAACTTCGAAACTGCATTGACCTTCCTGTAGTCATCACAGAATCTCACCGACTCATCCGGTTTAGGAACCAACACCACCGGACTGCACCAATCGCTGTAGGATTCCTCGATTACTCCCAGCTCCAGCATTTTCTCAGTTTCTTCCCGCAGCACTTTTTTCTTGCGCTCGGGAATACGATAAGGGTGTGTCCGAACTACAGTGCCTGGCGGGGAATGGATATGGTGCTCTACGATGTTAGTAGTACCTGGCAGAGGGGAAAACACATCAGCAAACTCACGGACCAGTTGACGGACCTCCGCGCTCTGGGACGAGGAAAGCTGGTTACCAAGGGACACCGGGAGAGGAGTCAAGGACCTAGCCTCAGGACCTAAGTCGTCATCAGGGGACTCTTGTGCCGCCAAGTGGACTGCGTCAGCTGAGTGCCATAATTTTAATAGATTAAGGTGGTAAATCTGTCGCGCTCCCCCTCGGTCAGTGCGCACCACCTCATAGTCTACATCCCCCATGCACCGTGTGATCTCAAAGGGTCCTTGCCACTGCGCCAAAAATTTGAAGCTGGACGTGGGGAGTAAGACCAGAACCATATCACCCGGGTCAAATGTGCGTAGGTTAGTCCCCCTGTTGTACGCCGCACACTGTCTGTCTTGGGCGACGAACAAATTTTCCCGTGCTAATCAGCCCAAAGAGTGCAGTTTTGCTCGGAAGTCCATTACATACTGCACCACGTTCTTACTGGGGCTCGGATCCTCCTCCCACGTTTCTGTAATGAGGTCCAACATGCCCTGCGGGCGCCTACCGTATAACAACTCAAAGGGGGAAAACCCCGTGGAGCCCTGGCGAACCTCCCGCATGGCGAACAGCAGGGAGTTAATAATCCGGTCCCAATTCCGCTTATTGTCCTGTATAAACTTTGCCAACATGTTTTTCAACGTGCGATTAAACCGTTCCACCAACCCATCAGTCTGCGGGTGGTAGATACTGGTTTTAATCGGTTGTATCTTGCAAAGTCTATACAGTTCCTTTAATGTCCTTGCCTGGTCTGTGAGAATTTCTTTCGGGAAACCGACCCGGGTGAACAGGGACAACAAGGCATCCACAACGCTCTTGGCATCGGCGTTGCGGAGGGGAAAAGCTTCCAGATATCGAGTCGCATAATCAACAATGACTAATACGAATCGGTGCCCCCGTGCACTTTTATCAAACGGACCAACGAGATCCATGCCAATTCGATCGAAGGGGATCTCGATTAACGGTAAAGGGCACAACGGTGCTTTTGGTATGGCTGGTGGTTTAATTTTCTGACACTCTGGACACGCCCTACACCATCTCTGGACGTCGTTCCGAAGGCCAGGCCAAGAAAACCATTCCGTGACTCGGCGCTCTGTTTTGTCCCACCCCAAGTGTCCAGCCATCGGGCTATAATGGGCCGCCTCGAACACCATTTTCCTAAGGCGCTTTGGAACAAGCAATTGCCAACGCACTTCTTTAGTGTCGGGGTCCGTGTCTATCCAATACAAACGATCATTTAGACACCGGAAATCAGGAAAAGTGACAGGGTGCTGGGGACCATCAGGAGGACCGAGCTCAGCGACTCGCACTCGAGCTTGCCGCAGCGTTTCGTCCTGATTCTGTTCCAGGGGAAAATCAGCCACCCTGGCAAAAGATGGGAGGTTAGTCAGGTCTCTTCCCCAGCCCGTAGGCGCCACCTGTGCCTCACGGCCCGGGTCAGCCCCTGCAGGTGAAGAGGGCCCCTCCCCTGGGTCATCCTCCGGGTCCCCCGCCGCAGCCAGCAGCGGTCTCACCCTCCTAATCTGTTTTCCCCAAGTCCTACCCACCCTCAAAAGTGCATGGAAGCCCTCCCAATCATGACCGAGAACCGGGGGGACTAACCCCGGCCACCAGGCTATGCTTCTGGCCCCTCAAAACAAAAGACACCTGCGCCATCGTATTATAATGCATGTCCCCGTGTACACAGCGAATCCCCACCTTCTTGCCCTTAACCAATGCATCGGGCGGAACCAGACGCTGATGCACTAGGGACCGATAACACCCTGACTCCAGGAGCGCCTGGACTGTATCCCCCTGTATACTCACCGGTACCAGATACTTGTCCGCCTGGTCGGGGAAGGAGCGTCCGGAATAGGGAGCCGGGCCAGAAATGTTGACCTCCATGAGGGGGCACTCCCGTCTGAGGTGGCCCAGTCTTCCATACCTCCAGCACCCATTCCCCAGCGGCATGGCTGGAGGCTCTCTAACCGGGGACCAGGTGCAGGGCCGGGAAAAACTGGGGGCGAGAGGGGGTTGGGGGTGTCTCCGGGGCCCAGGCAGCTCGGCGGCGGCGGTACAGGCGTCACCTTCCTGACAAGCCAGAGCTCTCGCCGATGGTGCTGGTGTCGGGTGCCGCACCCTGGGCTGGACCAGATGGGTGACTGCTGGGGGTCTTCTTTCCCCGCCCGCCACGGATAGGTGGTCTTCCGCCCACTGAACAGCCTCAGAGAGGGAGGACGGCCGGTGGCACTGGAGCCAACGGGACGTGTCCGGCGGCAAAAAACAGACAAACTGCTCCAGTACCACCAGTTCCAGCACCTGGTTGACGTCCTGGTCCTCCGAGCGCAGTCACCGTATGCAGGAGTCCTTCGGCCTTTGTGCCAATGCTGTGGGGTTGCCCGCCTCCGCCCACGAGAGGGAGCGAAACCGTTTTCAGCGACCCTCCGCTGTCAAGCTGACCCGGGTCATGATCGCTTGGCGAACTGCGTCGTAGTTCATGGCCGACTCTGCCGAGACTGCCTGTGCGGCTTTCAGCGCCTCACCAGACAACAGAGCACCCAGGCGTAGAGTCCACTGTTGCCTAGGCCACTGGCAGGCAGCTGCGGTTCGCTCAAACATGCTGAGGAAGGTCTCCGGGTCGTCGGTGTCTCCCATCTTGGCAATCTTGATGGACCGTGGCGGGCTGGCCCCCTGGCTGAGGTGAAGGGACTCTACCTGTTGCAAGAGATTTGTCAGGGCAGCCCTGTCAGCTGCATGGTCTGCATGTACCTCCTGCAGGCTTTTCCGCTGCAGGGCTTGGTGTTGTTGCTCCTGCATCCGGGTCAACTGCTGCACCAATTGGAAGAGCGGGGAAGGCTCCATGTTTGCGGAAGCATTTCCGATTATTCCCGGGTTTCGGCACCAATGTACCACACCGATCACAGGTCGTTAAATGCTGTTTGCAATTAGCATGATCCTCAGCCGGTGCTGATGGGCGTGCCTGGACCTCTCCCGTGCGTGTACTCGAGACGGACGAATGGCACAACCAGGTTTTGGATGCCCCCCACCCTCCTGTCTGCGGACGCTATACCTGGAGTTCCGCACGTCAGTTCTGCTGAGAACGCCCTTTATGAAACCATAGTGTTCTCAAAGAACTCTGAAAGACCCAACTCTGAACCTGACATGCTGGTGAAAAACACCTGGTATCCCCATCGCCATACCTGTGTGTTGGCCCCTCATGTGATCTCTTGGCATGGAGAAAGTCTATTAATAGAATTGAATTTATTTATTAACTGAGAGGCATATGCAAGCCAAGTCAAGACTCAAGTTGCACAACCGTACTGCATTCCTTATTGGCACAGGCAGCGTGTATTTAGCATTTCAGCCAGTAGTGGTGGCCTTCACGTTTTATTCATGCTCATTCATTTATTGAACCAGAAGTGTAATTTTACACAAGAAGCCTCTTCCTTGCTAGGAAACAATAATCCCATTCTTAATGATGGACTAATTTAAGCTGTCATTAAAATTTCATATCTACCCATCTCTGGTGATTTGTGGAGGTGAATGACCTTTCCTGGTCATTTTCAGACAACTTTCAAGCACAAAGCATGCCAGCGAGTTCCATCGCACGGTAACCTCCAATTATATCTCGATTGGTAGAACAGGTAACTGTTTATGTCCGGAATAAAGTTCCAGACCCTTTAAAACTGTGGATACACTTATGTAAAAGAGACACTGTAGAATTTTTCAGTGTTGGTGGCGGGAACATTTTCATTTCACTTGAAAAAATGTATTTCACCCCTGTATTTCTTACACTGGATAATGCTTTTCTTGCTATTGTGTAAGTACCATAGGTAGGTTACATTTTATTTATTTTTTCCTATTTGCTAATGATGCTTTTGTCAGCATGCTATGGATTTCGGTTTATTTTTCTTCCCATGGCAGATGCAGAATTCCTTTTTTCTAATGAATGGATCATTTAGAACTGGAACCATTTACAACTGGAATCTGCTCTGTACAAATATATGGTCACATATATGGCTTTTGGCTCTTCTGCCCCCTGCCATGCCCTGCCCCAACCCCGCTCTCTTTTTATTTTATCATTTTTTCTGCTCAGCTTTCATTACAAGTTTACTCGCAGAAATACAAGAAACAGGTGTGTGTGGTGTGTATATTTTTCAGATTGTGAATATGGGGATGTTGCTTGAAGGCCCCTTTAGCACAAAGTGGAGGACAGAGTCTGGGCCAATAATAATGCTGCACTTCCCCCCACTAAAAAAATCCTTGCATAAACACAGGAAGATAAATGTTTGATAAATGGACATGAGGGGTGAAAAACGGCTTTGGCTTAGAGCTGTAATCTGCAGTTTTAATCAGGGGCGCTTTTCTCTGTGCGCCGGGTGTCTCCGCGGGACGTTATTTATGGGCTCTGATGAAATCTCCCGAAGCTGGCACTCTCCTTCACTTCCATTGATCTTGTCCCTCTCAGCCACCCTGCTTGTGATGTCCCCCCATACTCTCGGCAGGGGGCGGGGAGGGAAAATACCGGGGCTCGAAACCATCCCCCTTTGCATGCCACAGTGGGGTGGAGGGGGGGGGGCATTCGTCTTGCGGTTCAAAGGTATATATTTTTTCTTTTAACCTTTACTCCCATCCCCAGTCAATGTTCTGTGTGGACCTTCACTCATTCTGAATGGGGGCCAGCATCTAGTAGCACAAAGCCCCACCCACATGGATACCTTGTTTCAGGGCAACTGGGGGCTCCTCCTCCTCTCTCTAGGGATGATTGATGTTTTCTGAAGCGCTGGGGCGATGGCTGGAATGTCCCAGCCCTGATGGGAAACAGGTGTGTCGGATTGGAAGGTCAGCACCAGCCCCCAGAGAAGAGGTGGAGCAAACCTGTTGGCCCACGTCCCAAGTCCAAAAACCTTCCACCGGTCACAAATGCCCAGCTTTATCCATCCGAATAACAACACTGTAAAAAAATTATTTACTGTACAGTATAAACATGCTTTGCCAGGGCAATGTTGTCTTTTTTCTTCAGGGTAGCGTTGTGTTATTTATCCTCTTTTAGGCCCTAAGTGTTTTTATTGAGCTGTCCTTCTGTGGACCATCAGGCTATCAGGGTTATAAAGGCTATTAAGGGTCTTAACACAGAAGGCTCACTAACAATATGCCAACCCACACCACTCACCCATGCGTGCAGACACATGCATTGAACCCATTAATTATATACATCTATCAACTCAAAGGGGGAGCTAAATGGAAGGTGTTAATCAAACCAAAAGGATTCTTGTCAAACAGATGTATAAATCTCCTTTTGAGAGCATTAGACTGGTATGTGGACATGCAGGTCGCGGTTTGCGTAAAAATAGTTGTGGCATCTGCATAGACCTTGAAATGTAATCACATCTGCCTTTTCTGTTGAAATGAAAGTATACCTAGCAATAAAGAAAGGCAGTTGGTTCTGTCGGTAGCAGCCTCATCAAGTGTAAAGCACACGGGTCTCTAAATCACCACCTCTTTCTCTCGGCTTCAAGTGCCAAAGCAGCACCTTGAAATACCCGGGCCAGATCCCTGCGTTCAGACTTGTGAGTGTACTTGTCAGACTCCAATGTCTGTTCCAGATTAAAGATACTGTGCTAAATCAATACATGCTTGAGGAAGAGGTTAATAACGGGTCTCTTTTAAATCTGTCTGCTCAGAAGTTTTTTTTTTTCTACCCCCAAGAGTGAGAAGGAGATATTCAAATAGCCCATTCTGGCCCGATTTAATTCAGTCTGTATTGATCCAGCCTTGGTCGAGTTCCTCACCCAATTTTTCTATGAACTCCAAGGGCTCTCATAGACATGGAAAACACTGAAAAACTAACTGTTTACTGGAAAGCCTTGCTATGGACCCTTCCCATTGTCTGCACTCAAGCTTCATTACTGTTGTCCCTTGAGTTTAGTCAGCATTTAATCCAAGGCATGGAGAGTTAATCAAGTTTTCAGGGCAGCTATGATGCTGATGGAGATGAAGATGGCAGAAATCCAATGGCACACCTCTGAGTCTCTCCCCGATGTCCTCCCCGTGTGGGCAGGAAGTTTCCCACCAGCTCCCAACACTGTGTCAGTAAACCCCACCCCATACCCCACACCCCACCCCCACGACCCACCTTCACATCCTACCCTCGCTGCATAAACAGCAGAAATATTATACGGCGGATGTTTGTTGTGCATACATTCATGTATTTATGTCACACTTCAGATTCCAGTTGGCTAAATGGGGACAGCTGCCCTGCCTGGCTGGAACATGTTTGGTGGCAGGGTCGTGCTGTTGGTGAGGGAGGACGCTGTTGTGTAGTGAGGCTTCCGTGGCAACGGGCGGTGGCTGGCAGAGATTCGGGAATGTAATCTGAGGTGGCAAGGTGCCAGGGCTGAGCATTCGCCGTTATCCACAGAACTGGCAGGGACATCTCTGCAGCCAGGATGGGAGAACACCCTCTTTTTTATCGTTGTTCTCCGTCCCCCAATGGCCTTCTTTGTCACAATAAATGTGTCTGGTTGCTGGAAACTAAAGAAGTGTTCCATTCTCTGCCCCCCCCCCCCAGACCTAGAATCTCTCTCTCACACACGAACAGTCACACAACAATCACGCACGCAGTATGCACACACTTTGTATGTCTGTGTGTGTGTGTGTGTGTGTGTGTGTGTGTGTGTGTGTATAAATATATACTGTACTGTGCCTTAGGCACCCTAGCT